>CM074721.1:541313032-541315532 GCA_037306005.1 Rhinophrynus dorsalis | reverse complement strand
TATATATATATTATACACACACACCTGGGACCCCTGTTGTACTGATAAGGACACTCACATGATAGGGGTGTATATATATATATATATATATATATTATACACACACCTGGGACCCCTGTTGTACTGATAAGGACACTCACATGATAGGGGTGTATATATATATATATATATATATATATTATACACACACACACACACCTGGGACCCCTGTTGTACTGATAAGGACACTCACATGAATGGGGTGTATATATATATATATATTATACACACACACCTAGGACCCCTGTTGTACGGATAAGGACACTCACATGATAGGGGTGTATATATATATATATATATATTATACACACACACCTGGGACCCCTGCTGTACTGATAAGGACACTCACATGATAGGGGTGTATATATATATATATATATTATACACACACACACCTGGGACCCCTGTTGTACTGATAAGGACACTCACATGATAGGGGTGTATATATATATATATATATATATTATACACACACACACCTGGGACCCCTGTTGTACTGATAAGGACACTCACATGATAGGGGTATATATATATATATATATATATTATACACACACACACCTGGGACCCCTGTTGTACTGATAAGGACACTCACATGATAGGGGTGTATATATATATATATATATATATATATATATATATATATATATATATATATATTATACACACACACCTGGGACCCCTGTTGTACTGATAAGGACACTCACATGATAGGGGTGTATATATATATATATTATACACACACACACCTGGGACCCCTGTTCTACTGATAAGGACACTCACATGATAGGGGTGTATATATATATATTATACACACACCTGGGACCCCTGTTGTACTGATAAGGACACTCACATGATAGGGGAATATATATATATATATATACATATATATATATATATATATTATACACACACACCTGGGACCCCTGTTGTACTGATAAGGACACTCACATGATAGGGGTGTATATATATATATATATATATTATACACACACACCTGGGACCCCTGTTGTACTGATAAGGACACTCACATAATAGGGGTATATATATATATATATATATATATATATATATATATACTAGCAGTTTGGGACGGCGTTGCCCGTCATGTTATGCAGGAAATGTTTCTTTTTTTTTAAATAAATGTTATGATAGTGAATTATAGCGTAGGGTGTACGTGTCAGAAAGGTACACACAGTGATAGACAGAGACACATGCAACACACACATATACACACACATGCACTGACAACACAAACAGTGACACACAGCTGCAAATCAGAACATAAATACATACAGTGTGAGCAGTGTAAGTAACATACCTCCCAACATTTCATATGGCCAAAGAGGGACACTTGTGTTTTCGGTGGTGTTACTGGGGGCGTGGCTGGTGGTGTATTTTAGAGAATTTTTAACCCTTTGAGTGCCAGGGGGTAAGCAATGCATTGCATCCCCTCTGGCATTGAAATGGTTAAGTTACTCTTTCTGTAAGTGAATGATTTAGAAGAAGATGAAAGTATTTTTTTTACACAGACTAATTTAACAGATATATACAGAAGTTTATTCCCACATTACTGTGGGTTTTATTGATGTGGAGCAATCTGATACACTGGTATATACACCACAAAGTGTGATCTCCTAAATAGAGGAGCAGAGGGATTTGGGTGTCAAACAGGGACTGTCCCTCCTATACTGTATAGTGCCAGTCCTTATACACAGACACATGCAGACTGTATACTATACAGCGGAGGTTCTCAGCCCATGCCCTCAGTGGCCACTAACAGGCCAGGACTTAGGAATTTCACTGCTAGAACACAAGTGTGTTGATCAGAGGCTCAGTCATATTGATTAACTCACCTGGGCTCTTAAAAGGAAATTCTAAAATCCTGGCCTGTTAATAGCCACTGAGGGCACAGATTGAGAACCACTGCTATACAGTGCCAGACCATTGTAGAGAATTTTTAACCCTTTGAGTGCCAGGGGGTAAGCAATGCATTGCATCTCCTCTGGCACTGAAATGGTTAAGTTACTCTTTCTGTAAGTGAATGATTTAGAAGAAGATGAAAGTATTTTTTTACACAGACTAATTTAACAGATATATACAGAAGTTTATACCACATTACCGTGGGTTTTACTGATGTGGAGCAATCTGATACACTTGTACATTAGGCTGACCAGACCTCACCTTTAACCAGTGACACATATGAAAAATGCATACTGCAGGGCTGCTTTGATTTTGGTGCACTCCTGAAATATGCTTATTTCCTATGTGTCCCCGGTTAAAGGTGAGGTCTGGTCAGCCTACTGTATATACACCACACCGTGTGATCTCCTAAATAGAGGAGCAGAGGGATTTGGGTGTCAAACAGGGACTGTCCCTCCTATACTGTATAGTGCCAGTCCTTATACACAGACTGTATACTATACAATGCCAGACCATATATAAATAGTTTGTCATGCAT
>CM074721.1:541200532-541308032 GCA_037306005.1 Rhinophrynus dorsalis | reverse complement strand
GATAGGGGTGTATATATATATATATATATATTATACACACACACACCTGGGACCCCTGTTGTACTGATAAGGACACTCACATGATAGGGGTATATATATATATATTATTACACACACACCTGGGACCCCTGTTTGTACTGATAAGGACACTCACATGATAGGGGGTATATATATATATATTATATATTATATATATATATTATACCACACACACCTGGGACCCTGTTGTACTGATAAGGACACTCACATGATAGGGGGTATATATATATATATATATATTACACACACACCTGGGACCCCTGTTGTACTGATAAGGACACTCACATGATAGGGGTGTATATATATATATTATACACACACACACCTGGGACCCCCTGTTGTACTGATAAGGGACACTCACATGATAGGGTGTATATATATATATATATTACACATCACACCTGGGACCCCTGTTGTACTGATAAGGACACTCACATGATAGGGATGTATATATATATATATTATACACACACACCTGGGACCCCTGTTGTACTGATAAGGACACTCACGTGATAGGGGTGTATATATATATATTATACACACACACCTGGGACCCCTGTTGTACTGATAAGGACACACACGTGATAGGGGTGTATATATATATATTATACACACACCTGGGACCCCTGTTGTACTGATAAGGACACTCACATGATAGGGGTGTATATATATATATATTACACACACACACACCTGGGACCCCTGTTGTGCTGATAAGGACACTCACATGATAGGGGTATATATATATATATATATATATATATTATACACACACACCTGGGACCCCTGTTGTACTGATAAGGACACTCACATGATAGGGGTGTATATATATATATATATTACACACACACACACCTGGGACCCCTGTTGTACTGATAAGGACACTCACATGATAGGGGGTAGTGGACAGTTGACATGTGACACTATTATATCCCAGATCCACACACTCTAATAGACTCTGTGGGACTGATTTATTAGAATTGCACTACAGTGGCGATCAGCTATTAGCGTCACTAAAGAACCACAAACACCCTAATAATGCAGTGCTTATCCCTTTAAGGATCAGAGAGAAGTGCAGTGTATTGTCTTACAACTTGTTGCACACCCCTTTGGTCCTTAAAGGGTTAAGGATATGGACAATCTGTGACTCTTCAACCCATGTTGAACTACAGTTCCCAGAATCCTCACTACTGTACTGAGTGGAAGATTTGGCTCCGCCCATGTGCCTGTCCCTCCAGTGTTAGTGGAACATATTTCATAGGTCAATGCATTGTGACATCACACAGTGTAGTGTCTGTAGTGTACTGTAGAGGGCTTTCTGCCCTCCTGTTTAGCAGAGATTATATCAGTTACACTGTGATGTCATAGAGGCACAGTGATTCCATTTCACATATAAACTGATCTACAGGGGGACTAGTAATCATTGTTAGTTGTAGAAGCATTTGAGTAAACATGGGATTCCCAGTGATTTTTATTCTCTTTTTCTGCCTTCTACCTGGCCGGGTATTCTCTACGGCCCTATCGGAAGGTAAGTTCTGCACTGTGCATTTTTCCTCTGTCACTGAAGTGGAATAAAGGGGCTTTGTACTGTATAACTTAAAGCTGAACTATCACCTATGTTAAAACCCACCCCCAATATTTGTAAAATGCTGTTGCAGTCCAAAACTGACTATTTTACTGTGAATACATTTTTGTCTCCCATTCACAGACTAGCGTGGCATCGGTGAAGTAGAACGCTGCCGCCATAGCAATGTGCAGTATGATTGGCAGCACTCCCCCTCCCCAATCCCAGCTCTGCACCTGCTTCTTGTCTCTGGGGCCGGCGCTCAGCGTGGGTATTATAGCGTTCTGTATGGGAGGTGGGGGGCATACCACGGGCGAGGGGACAGATGGAAATGCAAGCTGTGGTGTGCGGTACGGCGTGCTGCACCACAGGCCACCTCCTGCAGAATTTAGTACATTTTGCATTAAGCACACAGATTTAATTGCAAAAAAAACCCACAGGTCAGACTTCAAGGGATAGTAATGTCCAGTAATCATTTCATGTGGTTTTGTAGATTTAAAAATGATGTGCAACAAACCCCACCTCTCAGTCCTTTATGGTTTGAGAGATATTCACATCTAAAGTTCCTCCTCTTCTCCTGATGTCGCTGTAAAGCTGAGAGGAGATCCGTGTCGGCCGACAAGAGGTGGCTCTTCAGCAGAGCCGAAATGGCATTATTTAAAAAGAACTACTTCATTGGAACAATAAAAGAGAAAAGAGATCGCTACATGAATGCCTATCTATATTACAGAAAAACCTTTCACAATATGTAACTACTCACCCCGGCTACTGCCGATGCGGATCCGGAGCTACCCCCACAGTCCTGGCCACAGACTTCAGCAAACAAGAAGACACAGGAAGAGGTGCTACAACGGAACCGCCGAACTTCACCAGCCAAAGAGAATCAACCCATATTCAATAAAAAACAATTTTATTCTTCTGTATTAAAAGACATCATTCCATAAAATATCGGGTTGTTAATGGACTACAAAAGGTGGATGTACTCAGAAACGAAGCGCCTAACGCGTTTCGTGAATGTATCACTTAATCTTAGGCCTAAGTGATTAAGTGATACATTCACGAAACGCGTTAGGCGCTTCGTTTCTGAGTACATCCACCTTTTGTAGTCCATAAACAACCCGATATTTTATGGAATGATGTCTTTTAATACAGAAGAATAAAATTGTTTTTTATTGAATATGGGTTGATTCTCTTTGGCTGGTGAAGTTCGGTGGTTCCGTTGTAGCACCTCTTCCTGTGTCTACTTCATTGGAACAGTCTACAAAGGGTTCTTGCAACCAGACTCACTTTGTAGACTGTTCCAATTAAGTGTTTCTTTTTAAATGACGCTATCTCAGCTCTGCTGGAGAGCTGCCGGCTGGTCTCAGGACGGGATCTCCTGCTGTGAGTAGAGCGCTGACGTCAGGAGAAGGGGAAGGAGGGACGGGGGAACTTTAGATGGGATTTAGATGGGATTTAGGTGGGATTTAAATGCGATTTGCTGCACATCATTTTTTTTTTTAATTTAAATCTACAATATCACATACAATTATTATTGTACATTACTATCCCTTTCATTTGGATTCCTCTTTCACCTGGGAACAGGAATCTTACACCTGAAAGTTCCACTTTAACCATGTAAGGACCAGAGGATTGTGCAAGGCATTGGACTTCACAGGGTTAAACTAACCTATAATCTCTCAGTTTGTCCCACTGTGTTTGTGTAATGTATATAAGATTTATCAACTTCCCTCCTGAAGAGATCTTCATTAGTTAGTTCTTTTGTTATTTTATTATAAGATCCCTTCCTATGGAATAGCTCACACTCTGAATCACAGAGGCCTGAACTCAGCCTTTGGCTTTTAAGGGTGTAGAAGCCTTGTAGTTAGTAGATGATCTTCCTGGGACACATACAAGCTTATTTTATTATTTTTTTCTTCATTTATTTAGAAAATATTTATATATTGATTTATTTAGCTAATTTCACTTATTATTATATTTTGTGGTAATTTATTGTATAATCAAAACTTAATTTACCTCAGTGCCTAAGAGCCTTTGGTACGTCCCAACGGTCCCTGCATCTTTCAATGACGCTAGCGAAAAAGGGATTTTTTTACTTTCCCGATAAATCATTTTCTCTTAGACCGTTGAAGAATATAGGGCTTCCCACCCACAGAAAACTTATTGGGTGAGGAAGTGTTACCTTTTCTGACAAATATAAATGTGTTACAGTTTTCCTTTACGGACTCTGTTAATGAAAAACTGAAGTCAATTGTACAGGGGGAGGGGTTAGCAGCTAGGAAGTGGGAGGAGTTTTTTAGTTTGGAGTGCCCTGTCTCCTATAGGTACGCTGCCTAACCCCATGGTCCCTGCATCCCTCAATGGACTACGAGAAAAGGATTTATCAGTTAGTAGAAAATCCCATTTTCATACACATTGTGAACCGTGCATCTACAGGGTGTCAGCTATCCCCCACTGATGAGGCCCACATAGGTGGAATAGTTAATCTGGGTTGTGATGCTTCTCTTGTGCACAGAGGATTTGTCTGACATTTAGGTGTATGTGGGTGGGACCAGACTGATAGAAATATGGACATTTCCTATCTGTAAAGGCACATGGGGGTAGAGAGTGAGACCTGAGGGGTCACCAAACAAAAAAAATAAAGCATTTATTATTGTTTCATCTATTTTGTTTGCAAAATTAAATGTATGTTCCCCTAACACACTTCTTCTTTTTGCAGATCTGGATAACAAGACTTATAACATTATTACAATAGTTATGGTTTCATTGTCACTTGTAGTAGTGATAATAATAATAACAGTTTATCTTTACGTGTGGTAAGTCACAGCATTCAATGTATTCTTTACACAATTGTGTGTGTGTGTCTGTGTGCCAGTCAGTGGCTGGAAAGGAGGATGGGATTTGAAGTGCAGGAACAGCGGAAGGTCCCACATTGCTCTCTCCTCTTCTAATGACTCTGTATATCACGGGATCACAAGACATAGACCTCAAAAGATGAACAGGCCACGTTTGAGGGATAGCCCAGACTGATTCCTTGTGAGTGACACAATGACTGAGAGACTGGTGAGCTCCCTTACAGTTCCACATGACCCTGAACATTGGTCTGTTCTGTTCTCGGAGGACCAGAGTTATACACCCTGTTTTGGGGAGGACGGGAATTACATGGGTACCTTTGGGTGAGTGCTCATTTGACTTTCATGGCATTTAATTTAGGGATGGATATGAACTGTGATGTTTTGATAATTTGTTGTTTTTGCTATTTCTGTAACAATTAGCATAAAACACGGCAGACAGCTCGCGGAATTGGCTTGTGGCAAAGTTAGAGTGATCACACCCAAAACTAGTCATACCACTGCGCCAGACGCAAGGTAAGAGGTGTATATATTACTACTGATAGGAAAGTGAGAGGGGTGTATATTAGTAATGGTAGGAAGGTGATAGGGGTGTATATTAGTAATGGTAGGAAGGTGAGAGGGGTGTGTATTAGTAATGATAGAAAGGTGAGAGGGGTGTATATTAGTAATGATAGGAAGGTGAGACAGGTGTGTATTAGTAATGACAGGAAGGTGAGAGGGATGTATATTAGTAATAATAGGAAGGTGAGAGGGGTGTATATTAGTAATGATAGGAAGGTGAGACAGGTGTGTATTAGTAATGACAGGAAGGTGAGAGGGGTGTATATTAGTAATGGTAGGAAGGTGAGAGGGATGTATATTAGTAATGATAGAAAGGTAAGAGGGGTGTATATTAGTAATGATAAGAAGGTGAGAGGGGTGTATATTAGTAATGATAGAAAGGTAAGAGGGGTGTATATTAGTAATGATAAGAAGGTGAGAGGGGTGTATATTAGTAATAATAGGAAGGTGAGAGGGGTGTATATTATAATGATAGGAAGGTGAGAGGATGTATATTAGTAATGGCAGGAAGGTAAGAGAGGTGTATATTAGTAATGGTAGGAAGGTGAGAGGTGTGTATATTAGTAATGATAGGAAGGTGAGAGGGGTGTGTATTAGTAATGATAGGAAGGTGAGAGGGGTGTATATTAGTAATGGTAGGAAGGTGAGAGGTGTGTATATTAGTAATGATAGGAATGTGAGAGGGGTGTATATTAGTAATGACAGGAAGGTGAGAGGGGTGTATATTAGTAATGGAAGGAAGGTGAGAGGGGTGTATATTAGTAATGATTGGAAGGTGAGAGGGGTGAATATTAGTAATGGTAGGAAGGTTAGAGGGGTGTATATTAATAATGGTAGGAAGATGAGAGGGGTATATGGTAGTAATGGTAGGAAGGTGAGAGGGGTGTATATTAGTAATGGTAGGAAGGTGAGAGGGTGTATATTAGTAATGGCAGGGAGGTGAGAGGGGTGTATATAAGTAAAAATAGGAAGGTGAGAGGGGTGTATATTAGAAATCATATGAAGGTGAGAGGGGTGCATATTAGTAAAGATAGGAAGGTGTGAGGGGTGTGTATTAGTAATGATAAGAAGGTGAGAGGGGTGTGTATTAGTAATGATAAGAAGGTGAGAGGGGTGTGTATTAGTAATGGTAGGAAGGTGAGAGAGGTGTATATTAGAAATGATATGAAGGTGAGTGGGGTGTATTTTATTAATGGTTTGAAAGTGAGTGGGGTGTTTATTAGTAAGGTTACGAAGGTGAGGGGGGTGTATATTAGCAATGATAGGAAGGTGAGAGGGGTGTATATTAGTAATGGTAGGAAGGAGAGAGGGGTGTATATTTGTAATGGTATGAAGGTGAGAGGAGTGTATATTAGAAATCATATGAAGGTGAGAGGGGTGTATATTAGTAAGGGTAGGAAGGTGAGAGGGGTGTATATTAGTAATGATAGAAAGGTGAGAGGGGTGTGTATTAGTAACGATAGAAAGGTGAGAGGGGTGTGTATTAGTAATGGTAGAAAGGTGAGAGGAGTATATAATAGTAATAATAGGAAGGTGAGAGAGGTGTATATTAGTAATGGTAGGAATGTGAGAGGGGTGTATATTAGTAATGGTTTGAAAGTGAGTGGGGTGTTAATTAGTAAGGTTACGAAGGTGAGAGGGGTGTATATTAGTAATGATAGGAAGGTGAGAGGAGTGTGTATTAGTAATGGTAGGAAGGTGAGAGGGGTGTGTATTAGTAATGGTAGGAAGGTGAGAGGGGTGTATATTAGTAATGGTAGGAAGGTGAGAGGAGTGTGTATTAGTAATGATAGGAAGGTGAGAGGAGTGTGTATTAGTAATGGTAGGAAGGTGAGAGGGGTGTGTGTTAGTAATGATAGGAAGGTTAGAGGGGTGTGTATTAGTAATGGAGAAAGGTGAGAGGGATGTTTATTTGTAATTATAGGAAGATGAGAGGGGTTTATAATAGTAATGATAGGAAGGTGAGAGGGGGTGTATATTAGTAATGACAGGAAGGTGAGAGGGATGTATATTAGTAATGGTAAGAAGGTGAGAGTGGTGCATATTAGTAATGGTAAGAAGGTGAGAGGGGTGTATATTAGTAATGATAGGAAGGTAAAAGGGGTGTCTATTAGTAATGATAGGAAGATGAGAGGGGTGTATATTAGTAATGGTAGGAAGGTAAGAGGGGTGTATATTAGTAATGGTAGGAAGGTGAGAGGGGTGTATATTAGTAATGATAGGAAGGTAAAAGGGGTGTCTATTAGTAATGATAGGAAGGTGAGAGGGCTGTATATTAGTAATGGTAGGAAGGTGAGAGGAGTGTATATTAGTAATGATAGGAAGGTGAGAGGGGTGTGTATTAGTAATGGTAGAAAGGTGAAAGGGGTGTATATTAGTAATAGTAGGAGAGGGTAGTGTATAGACAATGTGGTATCACTGTACATTTTTCTTTCGTGGCATTTTATGAAGGGATGAAATGTGATGTTTTGCTAATCTGTTGTTTTTTGCTATTTCTGCAACTCTTAGTGTCAAAGATGGAAAAGACATACGAGATGAGGATCTGGAGGAAGTAATAGTAACTAAACCTCCAAGTGAACAAGACACTACCTCAGACGCAAGGTGAGAGAGATCAATATTAGTAATGTCAGGAAGATGAGTAGGATGTTTATTAGTAATGGTAAGAAGGTGAGATGGGTATATATTAGTAATGATAGGAAGGTGAGAAGGGTGTTTATTAGTAATTATAGAAATATGAGAGGGGTGTATTTTAGAAATGGTAGGAAGATGAGAGGGGTGTGTATTAGTAATGATAGGAAGGTGAGAGTGGTGTATTTTAGTAATGATAGGAAGGTGAGAGTGGTGTATTTTAGTAATAGTAGATAGGTGAGATGGATATGTATTAGTAATGATAGGAAGGTGAGAGGGGTGTATATTAGTAATTTTAGGAAGGTGAGAGGGGTGTATATTAGAAATGGTAGGAAAGTAAGAGGAGTGTGTATTAGTAATGATAGGAAGGTGAGAGGGGTGTATATTAGTAATTTTAGGAAGGTGAGAGGGGTGTATATTAGAAATGGTAGGAAGGTAAGAGGAGTGTGTATTAGTAATGATAGGAAGGTGAGAGGGGTGTATATTAGTAATGGTAGGAATGTGAGAGGGGTGTATATTAGTAATGGTAGGAAGGTAAGAGGGGTATATATAACTACTGATAGGAAAGTGAGAGGGGTGTATATTAGTAATGATAGGAAGGTGAGAGGAGTGTATATTAGTAATGATAGGAAGGTGAGATGGGTTTGTATTAGCAATGATAGGAAGGTGAGAGAGGTGTGTATTAGTAATGGTAGGAAGGTGAGAGGGGTGTATATTAGTAATGTTAGGAATGTGAGAGGGGTGTATGTTAGTAATGATAGGAAGGTGAGAGGGGTGTATATTAATGATGTTAGGAATGTGAGAGGGGTGTATGTTAGTAATGATAGGAAGGTGAGAGGGGTCTATATTAGTAATGTTAGGAATGTGAGAGGGTTGTATATTAGTAATGATAGGAAGGTGAAAGGGGTTTATATTAGTAATGGTAGGAAGGTGAGAGGGGTGTATATTAGTAATGATAGGAAGGTAAAAGGGGTGTCTATTAGTAATGATAGGAAGGTGAGAGGGGTGTATATTAGTAATGGTAGGAAGGTGAGAGGGGTGTGTATTAGTAATGGTAGGAAGGTGAGAGGGGTGTATATTAGTAATGGTAGGAAGGTGAGAGGGGTGTGTATTAGTAATGGTAGGAAGGTGAGAGGGGTGTATATTAGTAATGGTAGGAAGGTAAGAGGAGTGTATATTAGTAATGATAGGAAGGTGAGAGGGGTGTGCATTAGTAATGGTAGAAAGGTGAAAGGGTTGTATATTTGTAATAGTAGGAGAGGGTAGTGTATAGACAACGTGGTGTATCACTGTACATTTTTCTTTTGTGGCATTTTATGAAGGGATGAAATGTGATGTTTTGCTAATCTGTTGTTTTTTGCTATTTCTGCAACTCTTAGCGTCAAATATGGAAAACACATACGAGATGAGGATTTGGAGGAAGTTACAGTAACTAAACCTCCAAGTGAACAAGACACTACCTCAGACGCAAGGTGAGAGAGGTCTATATTAGTAATGTCAGGAAGATGAGTAAGATGTTTATTTGTAATGGTAAGAAGGTGAGAGGGGTGTATAATAGTAGAGGTAGGAATGTGAGAAGGGTGTTTATTAGTAATTATAGAAAGATGAGAGGTTGTATTTTAGAAATGGTAGGAAGATGAGATGGGTGTGTATTAGTAATGATAGGAAGGTGAGAGTGGTGTATTTTAGTAATAGTAGATAGGTGAGATGGATATGTATTAGTAATGATAGGAAGGTGAGAGGGGTGTATATTAGTAATTGTAGGAAGGTGAAAGGGGTATATATTAGAAATGGTAGGAAGGTAAGAGGAGTGTGTATTAGTAATGATAGGAAGGTGAGAGGGGTGTATTTTATTAATAATAGAAAGGTGAGAGAAGTGTATATTAGTAATGATAGGAAGGTGAGAGGGGTGTATACTAGTAATGGTAGGAAGGTAAGAGGGGTATATATAACTACTGATAGGAAGGTGAGAGGGGTGTATATTAGTAATGATAGGAAGGTGAGAGGAGTGTATATTAGTAATGATAGGAAGGTGAGATGGGTTTGTATTAGTAATGATAGCAAGCTGAGAGAGGTGTGTAATAGTAATGGTAGGAAGGTTAGAGGGGTGTATATTAGTAATGTTAGGAATGTGAGAGGGGTGTATGTTAGTAATGATAGGAAGGAGAGAGGGGTGTATATTAATAATGTTAGGAATGTGAGAGGGTTGTATATTAGTAATAATAGGAAGGTGAAAGGAGTTTATATTAGTAATGGTAGGAAGGTGAGAGAGGTGTATATAAGTAATTATTGGAAGGTGAGAGTGGTGTCTATTAGTAATGATAGGAATGTGAGAGGAGTGTGTATTAGTAATGGTAGGAAAGTGAGAGGGTGTATATTAGTAATGATAGGAAGGTGAGAGGGGTGTGTATTAGTAATGGTAGGAAGTGAGAGGGGTGTATATTAGTCATGATAGGAATGTGAGAGGGGTGTGTATTAGTAATGATAGGAAGGTGAGAGGGATGTATATTAGTAATGGTAGGAAGGTGAGAGGTGTGTATTTTAATAATGATAGGAAGTAAGAGGTGTTTTTATTAGTAATGATAGGAAGGTGTGAGGGGTGTATATTAGTAATAGTAGTAAGGTGAGAGGGGTGTATATTAGTAATGATAGGAAGGTGAGAGGGGGTATATTAGTAATGGTAGGAAGGTGAGAGGGGTGTATATTAGTAATAGTAGGAATGTGAGAGGGGTGTGTATTAGTAATGGTAGGAAGGTGAGAGGGGTGTATATTAGTAATTATAGGAAGGTGAGAGGGGTGTGTATTAGTAATGATAGGAAGGGGATAGGGGAGTGTATTAGTAATGATAGAAAGTGAGAGGGGTGTACACTGTACATTTTTCTTTCGTGGCATTTTATGAAGGGATGAAATGTAATGTTTTGCTAATCTGTTGTTTTTTACTATTTCTGCAACTCTTAGCGTCAAAGATGGAAAACACATACGAGATGAGGATTTGGAGGAAGTTACAGTAACTAAACCTCCAAGTGAAGAAGACACTACCTCAGACGCAAGGTGAGAGAGGTCTATATTAGTAATGTCAGGAAGATGAGTAGGATGTTTATTAGTAATGGTAAGAAGGTGAGAGGGGTGTATATTAGTAATAGTAGGAAGGTGAGAGGGGTGTGTATTAGTAATGATAGGAAGGTGAGAGGGGTGTATATTAGTAATAGTAGGAAGGTGAGAGGGGTGTATATTAGTAATGATTGGATGGTGATAGGGGTGTATATTAGTAATTGTAGGAAGGTGATAGGGGTGTATATTAGTAATGTTAGGACGGTAAGAGGAGTGTGTATTAGTAATGATAGGAAGGTAAGAGGGGTGTATATTCGTAATGATAGGAAGGTGAGAGGGGTGTATATTAGTAATGATAGGAAGGTGAGAGGGGTGTATATTAATAATGATAGGAAGGTGAGAGGGGTGTATATTAGTAATGATAAGAAGGTGAGAGGGGTGTATATTAGTAATGATAGGAAGGTGAGAGGGGTGTGTATTAGTAATGGTAGGAAGGTGAGAGGGGTGTGTATTAGTAATGATAGGAAGGTAAGAGGGGTGTATATTCGTAATGATAGGAAGGTGAGAGGGGTGTATATTAGTAATGATAGGAAGGTGAGAGGGGTGTATATTAATAATGATAGGAAGGTGAGAGGGGTGTATATTAGTAATGATAGGAAGGTGAGAGGGGTGTGTATTAGTAATGGTAGGAAGGTGAGAGGGGTGTGTATTAGTAATGGTAGGAAGGTGAGAGGGGTGTGTATTAGTAATGATAGGAAGGTGAGAGGGGTGTATATTAGTAATAGTAGGAAGGTGAGAGGGGTGTGTATTAGTAATGATTGGATGGTGATAGGGGTGTATATTAGTAATTGTAGGAAGGTGATAGGGGTGTATATTAGTAATGTTAGGACGGTAAGAGGAGTGTGTATTAGTAATGATAGGAAGGTGAGAGGGATGTATTTTATTAATGGTTTGAAAGTGAGTGGGGTATTTATTAGTAATGTTACGAAGGTGAGAGGGGTGTATATTAGCAATGATAGGAAGGTGAGAGGGGTGTATATTAGTAATGGTAGGAATGTGAAAGGGGTGTGTATTAGTAATGGTAGGAAGGTAAGAGGGGTATCTATTACTACTGATAGGAAGGTGAGAAGGATGTATATTAGTAATAATAGGAAGGTGAGAGGAGTGTATATTAGTAATGATAGGAAGGAAAGAGGGGTGTATATTAGTAATGGTAGGAACGTGAGAGGGGTGTATATTAGTAATGATAGGAAGGTGAGATGGGTTTGTATTAGTAATGATTGGAAGGTGAGAGAGGTGTGTAATAGTAATGTTAGGAATGTGAGAGGGGTGTATATTAGTAATGTTAGGAATGTGAGAGGGGTGTATGTTAGTAATGATAGGAAGGCGAGAGGGGTGTATATTATTAATGTTAGGAATGTGAGAGGGGTCTATATTAGTAATGTTAGGAAGGTGAGAGGGTTGTATATTAGTAATGATAGGAAGGAGGGAGGGGTGTATATTAGTAATTATAGGAAGGTGAGAGGGGTGTATATTAGTAATGATAGGAAAGTAAGAGGTGTGTATTAGTAATGATAGGAAGGTGAGAGGAGTGTATATTAGTAATGATAGGAAGGTAAGAGTGGTATATATTAGTAATAGTAGGAAGGTGAGAGGGGTGTGTATTAGTAATGATAGGAAGGTGAGAGGGGAGTATATTATTAACGGTAGGAAGGTGAGAGGGGTGTATATTAGTAATAGTAGGAACGTGAGAGGGGTGTGTATTAGTAATGGTAGGAAGGTGAGAGTCGTGTATATTAGTAATTATAGGAAGGAGAGAGGGGTGTGTATTAGTAATGATTGGATGGTGAGAGGGGTGTATATTAGTAATGATACGAATGTGAGAGGGGTGTGTATTAGTAATGGTAGGAAGATGAGAGGGGTGTGTATTAGTAATGGTAGGAAGGTGAGAAGGGTGTATATTACTAATTATAGGAAGATGAGCGGGGTGTATATTCGTAGTGGTAGGAAGGTGAGAGGGGTGTGTATTAGTAATGGTAGGAAGGTGAGAGGGGTGTATATTAGTAATTATAGAAAGGTGAGAGGGGTGTGTATTAGTAATTATAGGGTGGTGAGAGGGGTATATATTAGTAATAGTAGGAAGATGAGAGGGGTGTGTATTAGTAATGATAGGAAGGTAAGAGGGGTATATATTAGTAATGATAGGAAGGTGAGAGGGGTGTGTATTAGTAATGATAGGAAAGTGAGAGGGGTGTGTATTAGTTATGGTAGATAGGTGAGAGGGGTGTGTTTTAGTAATGGTACGAAGGTGAGAGGGTTGTGTATTAGTAATGATAGGAAGGTGAGAGGGGTGTGTATTAGTAATGGCAGGAAGATGAGAGGGGTGTGTAATAGTAATTTTAGGAAGGGGAGATGGGTGTATATTAGTATTGGTAGGAAGGTGAGAGGGGTGTGTAATAGTAATAGTAGGCAGGTGAAAGAGGTGTGTATTAGTAATGGTATGAAGGTGAGAGGGGTGTGTATTAGTAATGATAGGAAGGTGAGAGGGGTGTATATCAGTAATAGTAGGAAGATGTGAGGGGTGTATATTAGTAATTATAGGAAGGTGAGAGGGGTGTATATTAGTAATGGTTGGAAGGTTAAAGTGTAGATTAGTAATGGTAGCAAGGGAAGAGGTTTTTTACACATAAGGGTAGTAAAGTGATAGTGGTGTCTATTAGTATTGTGGAAAGTGATCACATGTTTCCTAATATAGTCTAGTTGACCCCTTCTTTTACACAGTTCAGGTTACACTTTTATCTCACTGTTTTTGAAATCTGATTGTGTGAAATAGTTCATGTAAATAGTAAATCAATCTTATTACCTTGTCACTCTCTCTAACTGTGCGACTGTTTTTGCTCCCCCACAGCGTGGACAAGACACCATCAGGCGCTGTTACAAGGACGCCTGAGCTGGAAAGTGCAATCATGCATTTAAATGTGGTCCGGCAGGTAATTCTCTTCCCCGTTCTCTTGCACGCCTACCAAGTAACTCACTATTAAATACCCTGCACCTTCTACTGAACTTACAGTCTGTGGTAATAGGACCTGCTACAGGTCTCAGGTACTGATAGGGTTAATGTGTGAGGATAAATACATTATATTCCATTACACAGTATCTGACCTGAGTAAAATCACCCAAAGTGACCTTCATCTAACCTTCTGTAGGTGAAGGACAAATGTTATAATTCAGTGGTTCCCCAGCCCTCCCCTCTCCCCTAACAGGACAGGACTTTAGGGTTTCACTGCTTGTGTACAGGGGAGTTAATTAGAGAATCAGACATCCTTCACCTGTGCACAAGCATGGAGACCTGACCTGTTAGGGGTCCGTGAGGAGACGGCTGGAGAACCACTGTTATAAGTACAAGACCATCATAGGATTTTGATCACTCTTGTGCTTGAAACTGACACATTATGGGGTGTTTTCACTCCTCAAATCCTAACATGGTCTCCCAGAGATTGTGAAAAATGCACTGACAGATGAGACCTCTCTATCATAGAAGGGGTTAACCAATTATTGTCTTTATCGATCTTTGTTCAGTTTCATTGCAATTTAGTGATTATCAGTGGATTAATGTCATATATGCTACTCCTTATTAACCCTTTGTGTTCCCAAGAGATGTCCAGCGCATTTCTACACAAAGCATTGGACACCCCCTAGCAGTCAAAGTGTTAAATCAGTAGACATTTGGGAGGTTATTTGTCCCCTGTGATGCAGTGGATCTATGGACCTCCCTCGCCCCTGTAAATCTGATCTCATATGAAGAATGCTGTGTGCAGGGCGCAGTGATTAGTACAGACCTGTGATGGACTCCATGCAGCCCTGCACACAGCAGTCTTCATATGAGTTCAGCTTTAAAGGGACAAGGGGGCGACCTTCGGTTTGCCTCAGAATTGATCCACTTTTGTCCTTGAGTGGTAAGATACATGGTAATGAGGTTGTGTATGATTAACCCCATGTTCTCTGTCTTTTCAGGAGGCTCATGAGTATATGAAATTGCCGAAAAAACACAGATGTGGTTTCCACCTGGAGAATTTACTCCTGAAGGTAACTAGATTCCAGTGATCTATAATGCAGATTAATAATGTCACTGCCAAAGGCGCCTGCAGGGTTACAGCTTCAATACCCCCTGTAATAATGGGCTCCTGTGTGATACACCTGCTGTTACAGCCCAGGAGTAATCACTGGGGCCCTGCAGCATGTACTTTTCATAGCGGGTGATCTGTTAAACCTATGTATGGTGCCAATGGGGTTACATATAAATGTTATCATTCTGTCCTGTAACAGAGTCATACTCATTACTGTGCTTTGTTTGCTCTCTCCGCTTCCTTCTATTTAGTTACATCATGTGGAAAAAAAAGTAATTAAAACCAAAAGCAGCACCAGTTTTATGGAATGAGCCACGTCTCAGGCTCCCCAGGAGATCCAGACAGACCAAGGAGGTGAGTCCTTGTGTCACTTGCTGTGTATCGGGCACTTATAGGGTTCAGCTCTTCCTTCCTCTTAGTTATCGTTCTGTTACTACGTGTCACAAACCTCTGTGCAATGAGTACCAAGCTAATATGGTAATGGATGGGTTAACTTGGAGAAAGTATAGGTGTATGGACGGGGTACTTGTTATGACAGATGGTCACGGTGGGTCAGGAAGGTACATGACAATGCTGTTGCCACCCATCTCAATTACCTTTCCCTGATTTAGCCACAATATGTTATGGATAGTAAAGGCCCAGTCATGACCCTCCAGAATCGTCCTCTCCCCAATAGGAATGAGGTGCAACTTGATAAGTTCTTCATCAAGTGAGAGTGATAGGAAGGTCGGCCTGGTGTAGCTATGTATTAACGTTTCACCTTTCTCTCCTGCTACAAACTAACATTTCACCTCTCTCTCCTGATTAATTTTTACCTTTCATCTTTATCTCCTGCTAAACACTAACATTTCACCTCTCTCCCCTGATTAATTCTTACCTTTCATCTTTATCTACCGCTAAATACTAACATTTCACCTCTCTCCCCCCTGCTTAATTCTTACCTTTCATCTTTATCTCCCTCTAAACACTAACATTTCACCTCTCTCCTGATTAATTCTTACCTTTCATCCTTATCTCCCGCTAAATACTAACATTTCAACTCTCTCCCCTGATTAATTCTTACCTTTCATCTTTATCTCCCGCTAAACACTAACATTGCACCTCTCTCTCCTGATTAATTCTTACCTTTCATCCTTATCTCCCGCTAAATACTAACATTTCACCTTTCTCTCCTGCTTAATTCTTACCTTTCATCCTTATCTCCCGCTAAATACTAACATTTCACCTCTCTCCCCTGATTAATTCTTACCTTTCATCTTTATCTCCCGCTAAATACTAACATTTCACCTCTCTCTCCTGCTTAATTCTTACCTTTCATCTTTATCTCCCGCTAAATACTAACATTTCACCTCTCTCCCCTGATTAATTCTTACCTTTCATCTTTATCTCCCGCTAAATACTAACATTTCACCTCTCCCCTGTTTAATTCTTACCTTTCATCTTTATCTCACGCTAAATACTAACATTTCACCTCTCTCCCGATTAATTCTTACCTTTCATCTTTATCTCCCGCTAAATACTAACATTTCATCTCTCTCCTGATTAATTCTTACCTTTCATCCTTATCTCCCGCTAAATACTAACATTTCATCTCTCTCCTGATTAATTCTTACCTTTCATCTTTATCTCCCGCTAAATACTAACATTTCACCTCTCTCCCCTGATTAATTCTTACCTTTCATCTTTATCTCCCGCTAAATACTAACATTGTACCTCTCTCTCCTGATTAATTCTTACCTTTCATCTTTATCTCCCGCTAAATACTAACATTTCAACTCTCTCCCCTGATTAATTCTTACCTTTCATCTTTATCTCCCGCTAAACACTAACATTGCACCTCTCTCTCCTGATTAATTCTTACCTTTCATCCTTATCTCCCGCTAAATACTAACATTTCACCTTTCTCTCCTGCTTAATTCTTACCTTTCATCCTTATCTCCCGCTAAATACTAACATTTCACCTCTCTCCCCTGATTAATTCTTACCTTTCATCTTTATCTCCCGCTAAATACTAACATTTCACCTCTCTCTCCTGCTTAATTCTTACCTTTCATCTTTATCTCCCGCTAAATACTAACATTTCACCTCTCTCCCCTGATTAATTCTTACCTTTCATCTTTATCTCCCGCTAAATACTAACATTTCACCTCTCCCCTGTTTAATTCTTACCTTTCATCTTTATCTCCCGCTAAATACTAACATTTCACCTCTCTCCCGATTAATTCTTACCTTTCATCTTTATCTCCCGCTAAATACTAACATTTCATCTCTCTCCTGATTAATTCTTACCTTTCATCCTTATCTCCCGCTAAATACTAACATTTCATCTCTCTCCTGATTAATTCTTACCTTTCATCTTTATCTCCCGCTAAATACTAACATTTCACCTCTCTCCCCTGATTAATTCTTACCTTTCATCTTTATCTCCCGCTAAATACTAACATTGTACCTCTCTCTCCTGATTAATTCTTACCTTTCATCTTTATCTCCCGCTAAATACTAACATTGCACCTCTCTCCCCTGATTAATTCTTACCTTTCATCTTTATCTCCCGCTAAACACTAACATTTCACCTCTCTCTCCTGATTAATTCTTACCTTTCATCTTTATCTCCCGCTAAATACTAACATTTCACCTCTCTCTCCTGATTAATTCTTACCTTTCATCTTTATCTCCCGCTAAACACTAACATTTCACCTCTCTCTCCTGATTAATTCTTACCTTTCATCTTTATCTCCCGCTAAATACTAACATTGCACCTCTCTCTCCTGATTAATTCTTACCTTTCATCTTTATCTCCCGCTAAACACTAACATTGCACCTCTCTCTCCTGATTAATTCTTACCTTTCATCTTTATCTCCCTCTAAACACTAACATTGCACCTCTCTCTCCTGATTAATTCTTACCTTTCATCTTTATCTCCCGCTAAACACTAACATTGCACCTCTCTCTCCTGATTAATTCTTACCTTTCATCCTTATCTCCCGCTAAATACTAACATTGCACCTCTCTCTCCTGATTAATTCTTACCTTTCATCCTTATCTCCCGCTAAATACTAACATTTCACCTCTCTCCTGATTAATTCTTACCTTTCATCTTTATCTCCCGCTAAACACTAACATTTCACCTCTCTCTCCTGATTAATTCTTACCTTTCATCTTTATCTCCCGCTAAACACTAACATTTCACCTCTCTCTCCTGATTAATTCTTACCTTTCATCTTTATCTCCCGCTAAACACTAACATTTCACCTCTCTCTCCTGATTAATTCTTACCTTTCATCTTTATCTCCCGCTAAACACTAACATTTCACCTCTCTCTCCTGATTAATTCTTACCTTTCATCTTTATCTCCCGCTAAACACTAACATTGCACCTCTCTCTCCTGATTAATTCTTACCTTTCATCTTTATCTCCC
This sequence comes from Rhinophrynus dorsalis, assembly GCA_037306005.1. Classification (NCBI taxonomy): domain Eukaryota; kingdom Metazoa; phylum Chordata; class Amphibia; order Anura; family Rhinophrynidae; genus Rhinophrynus; species Rhinophrynus dorsalis. The sequence goes on along the minus strand of CM074721.1, from coordinate 541,289,788 downwards.
GCTAAACACTAACATTGCACCTCTCTCTCCTGATTAATTCTTACCTTTCATCCTTATCTCCCGCTAAACACTAACATTGCACCTCTCTCTCCTGATTAATTCTTACCTTTCATCCTTATCTCCCGCTAAACACTAACATTTCACCTCTCTCTCCTGATTAATTCTTACCTTTCATCCTTATCTCCCGCTAAACACTAACATTTCACCTCTCTCTCCTGATTAATTCTTACCTTTCATCTTTATCTCCCGCTAAACACTAACATTTCACCTCTCTCTCCTGATTAATTCTTACCTTTCATCTTTATCTCCCGCTAAACACTAACATTTCACCTCTCTCTCCTGATTAATTCTTACCTTTCATCTTTATCTCCCGCTAAACACTAACATTTCACCTCTCTCTCCTGATTAATTCTTACCTTTCATCTTTATCTCCCGCTAAACACTAACATTTCACCTCTCTCTCCTGATTAATTCTTACCTTTCATCTTTATCTCCCGCTAAACACTAACATTTCACCTCTCTCTCCTGATTAATTCTTACCTTTCATCTTTATCTCCCGCTAAATACTAACATTTCACCTCTCTCTCCTGATTAATTCTTACCTTTCATCTTTATCTCCCGCTAAACACTAACATTTCACCTCTCTCTCCTGATTAATTCTTACCTTTCATCTTTATCTCCCGCTAAATACTAACATTGCACCTCTCTCCCCTGATTAATTCTTACCTTTCATCTTTATCTCCCGCTAAACACTAACATTTCACCTCTCTCCCCTGATTAATTCTTACCTTTCATCTTTATCTCCCGCTAAACACTAACATTTCACCTCTCTCCCCTGATTAATTCTTACCTTTCATCTTTATCTCCCGCTAAATACTAACATTGCACCTCTCTCTCCTGATTAATTCTTACCTTTCATCTTTATCTCCCGCTAAATACTAACATTGCACCTCTCTCTCCTGCTTAATTCTTACCTTTCATCTTTATCTCCCGCTAAACACTAACATTTCACCTCTCTCTCCTGCTTAATTCTTACCTTTCATCTTTATCTCCCGCTAAATACTAACATTTCACCTCTCTCCCCTGATTAATTCTTACCTTTCATCTTTATCTCCCGCTAAATACTAACATTGCACCTCTCTCCTGATTAATTCTTACCTTTCATCTTTATCTCCCGCTAAATACTAACATTGCACCTCTCTCCTGATTAATTCTTACCTTTCATCTTTATCTCCCGCTAAATACTAACATTGCACCTCTCTCTCCTGATTAATTCTTACCTTTCATCTTTATCTCCCGCTAAATACTAACATTGCACCTCTCTCTCCTGATTAATTCTTACCTTTCATCTTTATCTCCCGCTAAATACTAACATTGCACCTTGCTGACCTGCCTAATACTAACACTTCACCTTTCATCCCTGCTACATACTAACATTGTACCTGTCTCTACATGCCTAGTATTGTATCATTGTTTAGATGTGAATGTTTTTGGATATTATCTCAGATCAGTCGAGTTTCCCACTAATTGTGTTTTTTCTTTCCTCCAGCTTTGTTACCATCTGGAATGGATCGATCTACGCTCCTGATTATGGTCTCTGACACTAAGAACATCAGAAAAATAATTAAATAAATACAATTTGCTTAAAAATATTGATGCAACATTTGTGTCCCTTATTAAATATACTAATATGAAATTAATTAAATAAAATATTAAAATGAAATTAATTAAATTCAATATTAATATGAAACATTAAAGATAAGGATAAATAATAATAGAGTTCAAATCAGGTCTGCAAGTGAATCCTCGGAGCAGACAGATGCACTAGGAAGTAGAATTCTGTTTTCTCCAGGGTTACTGAGGGATCCAGGGACCACGGGGTTAAGTAGAGTGCCTATTGGAGGGAGGATACGCTAAGAAAAACTTCAGGTCCACAACTATATTTCTCCTGATAGAATTCATTTACTTACATCTTTTATTATTTTACCTATCTCCCCTAAAGCTTCTGAGAGATCTCTCTTTGTGAGGAGAGTCCTCTTATTTAACTCTTTGATTCCACAGTTTCCTTTGTTTCGAATAGCTACATTTATCTAGCGTCACCGAGGGATGCAGAAACCCCGGGGTTAAGCAGCGTGCCTATAGGAGACAGGGCACTCCAAGCAAAAAAACTCCTCCCACTTCCTAGCTGATAACCCCTCCCACTGCACAACAGACTTCAGGTTTTTAGAATCGCCTTATCGGAGGTTCAGGGCAACTTCCCTCCTGAAGAGATTTTGGTTACTTAGTACTTTTGTTATTTTACCTCTCTCCCAAAACTTCTGAGGGTCATCACTTTGTGAGGAGAGTCCTCCTGTTTAACTCTTTGATTCCTAACTTCCTTCCATTGGAATAGCTTCCACTCTGAACCACAGAGGCCTGAACTCAGCCTTTGGCTGTTATGGTGGAAGTAGCCTTGTACTTAGTAGGTGATCTTTGTGGGACACATACAAGCTTATTTTAATATTTTTCTTTTATCATTTGATTATAATTATAAAAAGGAAAACAAATATATATATAAATTCATTAATTCCACTTCAGTTTAACTTAGTAATACATTTTGTGGTAATTATTTTTATAATTACAACTATATGTACCTCAGAGCATGGTGCTTTGTGCTTTCCACACAGAGTACTATGCATTTGGAGGAATTGCTGTTTTCCTATTCCTCAGTTAAAATTGGAGCTTCAGCGTGCGGACGCAAGTTTCCTTACAGAGACACAGCAATCTGTTCAGCGGCTCCAGAGATTTCCCAGCTAACAGCTTTTTTCTACAACTTAATGGAGCAGTAAACTTTTAATATATATTGTAGGGATTTTCCTATTGAGTAAAATAAGTGTACTCCCACCTCCGAGAGATTTATATTTCCAGAGTTATTACAGTTTAAACCCATGTTTTTTTACATTAGCAGTGCCCTCTAGTGGTTAAATTCTAATTAGATTTCCTGTTAGATTCTAATGGAGAGGAAAGTCAGAGACATACAGTTCTCCATAGAATGTTATAGAAACTGCTGAGTCACTTCCCGTCAGTTAGAACTATCAGGAAGTAAACACAGTAAATTCACTTCCTGTCAGTTAGAACTATCAGGAAGTAAACACAGTAAGTAAACACAGTAAATTCATTTCCTGTCAGTTAGAACTATCAGGAAGTAAACACAGTAAATTCACTTCCTGTCAGTTGGAACTATCAGGAAGTAAACACAGTAAATTCACTTCCTTGTTATTTAAACTGCTATACATTTTGAATAAAACATCTGACAGCGATGGGAGTGACCTTGTTTTATTCAGCAATAAATGCTCTGTAAAATATGTGTTTTCATAAGAAAAAGTTTACTGCTCCTTTAAAGAGTGACAACCTTAACAACAAGAAGCCTGTCAATTTATATTGGTCCATAGGAGCAGAGCACTCATTCATTTGTTGTTTTTGGCCATTCGCTTAGCTGACTTAGGAAAAGCAGCGTTATTATAATCTGTATTGGGGTGTTTGGTGAGGAATTAAGTCTGCCCTTTATTATTACAGCAGTGGTCTTCTTCAGTGACACACTATATGTTCTGTTGTTGGACTACAAGAGTCTATATAGACTAAGTCCCTTGAAGACACTGCCTGATTCACTGTAATTTATTTTAGGAAGTTGCATTGTCTTAATTAGGGCTTACTCCTAACATTGAGATTTATATTATTCACTTCTTTATATCCAATATGGCAGACAAGGAGGAGTAGAAAACTAAGAGAAATAAAAGTCATATTTCTACATATAAACAATACAATGCCAAAGTTACAAATAATTTGTCTCTGTGTGCAAAATGGACTGGCTTAGAGGCTAACAATGCTTCCATATCTATTGATGTTCCACCTTGAACCAGAGTGGGCAAAATCCTTACCTGGTTCCCTTGCAAAACTAGAAAGGTGCCTCATACGCCACTTGAAAGACCTAGATCCAAAAATCCCTAAAAAATTATCTCTCTTTCACCCTCAGATCCTTCTGACGATGAAGGGGAATTGGTCTGTGACTTCTCTGAGCACTCCTTATCTTTTGAAGAGGACTCCAAATATGATGATTCAGATTCAGAATCAATGGATTCCTTACTAAAAAAAAGCTATACTGGATGTTTTGGAGGTTTCTGATACCCAAGCCTCTAAGTCTTCTACCAAGTCTCTTTATAACCGTAAAAAAATGTTTCAGTCATGTTCCTTGACTATGAAGGACTTGATCAAATAGTCATGGACAAGTGAGAAACCTCAGATAAATCTGGTAATTCCTACATATTTTCTAAGGTGTATCCCTTTTCTAAATCCAAAGTTGACCTTTGGTCTATAGTCTACACCATCAACAGTTGGCACTGCTATATCTCCATACCACTATCCATGTTCCCTCTGCAGCAACATTTAAAGGGATAGTAATACTTCATTTTAACTTTATTTTATTTTGTAGGCATTAAAAAAACATGAAGAATGATATAAGTCTTATCTCTGAAACCTTTATGGTTTAAGAGATATTCACAAACAAAGTATCCCCCCCCTGTTCAACCAGATCAGAAGGGAGGTGCCCAGGTAGACTGCAGAGAGGGACAATCTTCAATGAAGATAATGGAAAAAGCTGAAAAACTTATCAAGGGGGGAAGGGCTTTCATTGTTTTCATACAAAGAAAATTGTCCCCTTCTGTTATCTGTCCTGTCATACAAACAGACTCACATCTGAGAAGAGATGGCTTACACTAGGTAAAAGGGGCGGGGAGGGGAACTTTGCTTGTGAATATCTCATAAACCATAAAGGTTTGAGAGATAAGACTTATATCATTCTTCATGTTTTTTTAATGCCTACAAAATAAAATAAAGTTAAAACGAAGTATTACTATCCCTTTAAAGATTCTGTCGGAACAGACAGATGTCCTCTGTTTCAGAAGCAATCATCAGAGCTTCCTTTGCATCAGCCTGGGCATGCAGAGCTGCTAAAGTTTGTCAAGCTCAAATTATTGCAGGACAATGCTGCTCATGAGTATGTATTCCCTCTCCTAGGGTACTTCCAAGAGTTCACCTCTTATATTGCGGAAGATGCCTTGGAGACAGCTAAATTGGCATCTAATTGTTTTGCCTCTTTTGTCACCGCACTCTGTGCCTTATGGTTAAAAAATTGGAACATGGGGCGTGGCCTGGACGTGCGAGCAAATGGCCGTGTGATACCTCAGCTCCGTGGAAATTAGTCTTTTTCAGGCATTTAATTAGTGCTTTTACTCGCTATACCCTCTTCAATACTCACTTATTGCGTTCCTGACCATAAGGACCAAAACCTATATGGCACGACATAGGCATCGCAAATGTTGTCCTGACCTTCAACACTTTTTGCAGTCGAAGCAACAGAGGCCACCACCAGAATCGAGAGAGATGATGGCAGCCCTATAATTTTAGATATGTCACCTTCTACAAGTTTGGATGAGGTTGTATCAAACCCTTCTACAGAAGCTCCAGACACATTGGATGCCCCCTCTACAAAACAGAATATCCAGAATCTCTTATACGATCTTAAGTCCTTCCTTAAAAAGGAAATTAAAGAGGTTAAGGCTGACATCACTCACCTTGATGGCAGAATCGCTGCTCTGGAGGAAGAAGCAAACAGTTGGCACTTCTTTAAAATGGATGTGTCTAAGAAATTGGAATTCCTTCACGGTCAAAACATTGATCTCATGATTAAACTAGACGAGACAGAAAACAGAAAGCGCAGGTGCAGCCTTAGCATTAGAGACATCTCTGAATCTATTGGAGACCTTCCATTATATCTGCCTATTTCGCTTTCTGCTCAGAAAAGACAAATCTACTAACATTCGACTGCAAAGAAAACACATATTCTATAAATCTAAAGTGGCTCCTCCAGATGCACTTAGAGACACTATAGTTAAATTCCACACATATCCGGATAAAGAGGAAATCTTCTCTACAGCCCGTAACCTCAACCCTCTGATCTTTGAAAATTCTTTGTTAATTATGTTTAGAGATCTTTCTCCTCTCACTACACAGTGGTGCAGGGACCTACTTCCCCTCTACTCAGCCCTTTGAGCAAACTATAACAAATATAGATGGGGCTTTCCATTATTACTCCATGTCCAGAAATGAGGGTGTCACTCATACCCTTCGATTTAAAGGCAACATAAGGGTGTTTGCTGAAACACTGCAGATCACTCTGAGCGATCTTCCTAGAGAAAGCGTGGGGACACCTACACAGATGCAGTGGGCCCTAACAACTTAAAGCAGAGAGAAATGGCACCCTGTCCCTACAAAACGGAGTGCAAATGTCATATTCTTTCATGTTAATAAATAGTTAATTCAACTCTTGTTACTGCTTTGTGTTTTTTTTCCTCTTCTTTCTTTCAATATGGCTACCTGTAAATTTAAGCTTATGTCACCGTGGTGAGATATTTTAGGCACCCTTAGTGCAGGACCGGGCCCCCTGTTATTCAGGTTATTCCACTTGTCATACTTTTACTGGGCTCATTTACACCGTATGAGTGCAATAGTGGCCTAGTCTCAAAATGTAACATTTCCTAACCGGATTTAGCCAGTTTTGCAAAGCTATGATATAGATGATTAGTTCTCCCTTTTTCTAGGAGGGATGTGTGGATGTGTGGGCCTCCGCTGTACTGGTGGAGGGCGCACACTGCTCTTGGTGGGGGATGGAGCCCCCATGTTGTCAGAGGGTCTGCCCTTTACTGGACAGTAAAATGGTTAAGATGCTATGCAGAAACCATTTTGTCTGTATACATAAAGACTGTGAGTTTAAAGGGTTAGTAATACTTTATTTTATCTTTATTTTATTTTGTAGGCATTAAAAAACATGAAGAACGATATAAGTCTTCTCTCAAACCTTTATGGTTTGAGAGATATTCACAAGCAAAGTTTCCCCCTCCCGCCCCTTTTACCTAGTGTAAGCCATCTCTTCTCAGATGTGGAATCTGGTTGTAAGACTAGACAGATAACAGAAGGGGACAATCTTCTTCCTATGAGAACAATGAAAGCCCTGCCCCCCTTGACAAGTTTTTCAGGTTTTTCCCTTATCTTAATTGAAGATTGTCCCTCTCTGCAGTCTACATGGGCAACTCCCTTCTGATCTGGCTGACCAGTGTTACATCAGTAAAAGGGGTAGGAGGGGGATACTTTGTCATTGAATTACTCTTTAACTACAACTCTGACAGAATTGAAATAACATTCTCCAAAATCCAAATACTATGATGATTAATTACCTCCTAGTTACGCCTCTGCATTACACATTAACTATCTGTGGAAAAAAAACCAACTAACACTTGTGATATGATAAAACAGGACCTCCAGTAACATTTCTAATATCAGCTTGAAACTAAACATTCTATACTCCCCTAATAACATGGGCTATTTCCTTAGAAGCAAAAAGGGGGATGTGTCCTTGCAAGGCAGTTTACATCTGGCAGTGATAAAGCAGCTAGAAAAGTAAATGAGAATATTAACTCTTGCAATACGATATGAAACAAATCAGAATGTTAATCCTTGCAATGCTGTGTGATATTTTAACCCTTACAGTAAATGTACATGGAGATATTCTGGAGATCTATTTTGTATCCATTTTGATGACATCTAGTCTTCTCTTTCACAGGTAAGAATTGTCTGAATCTATTCCTAGGGCTGATTAGATAATTGGTAAGGAATCTGAGTCATTGAGGTGATTGGGACTGATGTGTTAATTAGTACTTGTTAGATCTTGTTACATACTGTCTTGTTAATTAATGGGAGTTGCCTTCTGTGTATATAAATAAGTTTGTTATTAGCTGGGCTAATAACTAGCTGGGCAGCACAGCAATTGAAAGTGCAGCAATAGTAAGTGTACAAGGAAATATTCTGAAGATAATATGGAGGTGATCTGGGGTGAGTAATGTCAGAAAACAACTGCAAAATCTGAACCTGAGCACATTAGCGCTGTGAACATACCAGGCATGTTGCAGTACAATGGATGTTTTGCTTTTCTTCCCCGGGAAACCTTTTGGAGGTTCGGAAGTTGTCCAATTTGTCAGCAATTTTCTGTTTTACAGGAGGTGATTGATAATTTGAAGGCTGAAATCTACATGTTGCCGGTGAGCTCCACACAGATACAAAAGAAACAAGCACCACTGCCTCAGAGACTTCTAAGAAATGGCAGATGGACTACAGTTGGTTCTGGAAGGGTAAGAGTTGTGGAGAAGAGGCATGTCCCACAGTCTATGCCTTTTCATAATTCTTTTGCTGCACTTTCAGAACACTACCTTAATATTGAAACAACTCCGGAAGCAGAGACTACTGGTTCACCAGCCTGTAATCCAAAACTGACAAAGGTAAGAAGTGCAAACTACTATGAGAGGAAGCAACTATTATTCCATATTAAGAGGCGTGACTCTAGAGGATAGTCATGGTGGTGGCAAAGAAATCAGATGTCTTCCTGGTGCTGCAGCTCACAGAGATAGAAGACACATTTCAAAAATTGATAAGGAAGCAAGACAGAATGGAGAGTTGGATGTCATAGTTCATTTAGGGACAAATGATTTGTCTTGTAATGAGGTGAGTGTGGTAAAATATGTTTTTAAGAAGCTATGTAAGGATCTGCAGCAATTTGCTTCCACTGTATCTGTTTCAGAGGTTCTGCCAGTGTATAAGGAAGATGATGGTAGGATCCAGCGAATTAGAGACTTTAATTCATGTCTAGAGAAGTGGGACCAAAACATGGAGTTGGCTTTGTTTCTCACACCAACTGTATTTGGTGTAACAAGGAATTGTACAAAAAGGATGGCTTGCATCTTTCTCAAAAGGGAACAGAGGTTCTCAGCATGCGATTCAGAAGTTTTGTTAACAGATAATTAAACTAGTAGAAGGGGGCAATGAAATGATACAGGATAAAACATATTGCCCCCCACAGCATTGCAAAGGTGAATTTCAACACGGTACGTCAGTAACACATAGGTCAAAAACCAGTAGACTTTGAGCCATGTGTACCAATGCCCGCAGTTCTGGGAACAAGATCCCTGAACTCATTGCAATAATAACTAGTGAAGATATGGACTTGTGGACTTAGTGGGGATACCCAAGACCTGGTACAATGAAAAAAATGACTGGGATGTAGAAATAACAGGGTACTCTCTATTTAGACAGGAAAGGCAAAAAAGGAGGAAGAGTTGCCATTTATGTCAAAAATAGCTTAAAGGTTAATCTTATACAGGGAATAGAGGAGAACACAGAGACTGTTTGGATAACTTTAGAATATGGGAATAAGATGGTCACTTGTATAGGTGTGATCTACTGACCAGGACAAGCAGAGGAGTTGGATCAACTGCTGATAAAGGAATTAACTAAGATGACTGTGAAAGGTGAGGTTATTATTATGGGGGACTTTAATCTTTCTAATGTGGACTGGAAAAACCAAGCAGCAGGTTCAGCCAGGAGTAGAGATATCCTAAATTCTTTACAAGGATTAACTCTTACTTAGTAAAAGAGGTGACTAGGAAGGAATCCACACTAGATGTATTATTTACTAATGGAGACTTGGTATCAGATGTATTTGTAGGAGAGTGTTTGGGCTCTAGTGATCATCAATCTATGTGCTTTAACCCCTTAACGACCCTTGAAGGTCATATTACGTCAAGGGTCGATGATGAACTATGACCGTAATTGAATTCCGGGCTCCCCTTGCGGCTGCACGCCGTTCGGGGAGTCCGGAACGCAATGGAGCAATAAAAAAAAATTGCTCCATGGTCGTTCAGTCGAGTAGCGGCACGGATTCCCCGGTCCTTAAGGGGTTAATATAAAGACAGAGGATGAGTTGCACCACACAAAATCAAAGGTTCTACATTTTAGAAAGGATGATTTTTCTAAAATGGAAACATTTTTATGTCAGTCCTTAACAATTTGGAGATCTTTAGATGGAGTTCAGGAGAAATGGGATTATCTGAAATGTGTTTTACTAAACGCAACAGAACATTGCATTAGACATATCAGCAAGGGTAAAAGAAAAAGAAAACCACTGTGGTATGCTGCAGAAGTGGCAAATATAGCAAAGGAGAAAAAAGAAGCATTTAAGAAACATAAGCAGACGCAGAAGGAAGAAGATAGGTATCGGTACAAAACTAGGCTGAAGGAGGCCAAATGCATTATTAGATGTGCCAAAGCACAAACAGGAAAAACTTGCTCAGTCAAAAAAAAAATTTTTTTTAGATATATAAGTGAAAGGAGGAAAATGAAACAAGGAATAGTTAGATGGAAAACAAAAAATGGAAACTATGTAAATGAGAATAAAGGGTCTGTCTCAATGAATATTTCTGTTCAGTTTTTACAGAGGAAGATGAAGGGAAGGGACCTCTGTTAGAAAAAAGAAACGGCAAGACATGGGAAACATGCATGTTTACAGAGAAAGAAGTTTTACTTCAACTTTCTAAGGTAAAAACAGATAAATCAATGCGACCAGATTAATAAATAACTTAAGGGTCCCTAGCCGTCGTTCCAGGGTCTCTCTCTCTTGGATGCAGCTACAAGTGGGTAGCCTGTCCAGTGAAGCAAGATGGACCAATTGATCTCAGGAAAATAAGCTGGAAATGTGGAGGTCTTGAATGGGAGTCAAGGGGACTCTTTAAACCAACCAAGAATAACAGCACAGGACACATTCTTGATCCAAAACGAACTCAAAGTTTATTGGCAAAGTTCAGCTCTTTTAAACAGAATCAATGTACAATGAACAATGGGGTAGTACAAAAGACATACTGGGGAAAACAACAGTGTCTGGCTGCAATACACATTTAAAGGGATAGTAATGTTTCATAATAAAAGCAGCTCTAATTAATCATCATAGTATTTGGATTTTGGAGAGTGTTATTTCAATTCTGTCAGAGTTGTAGTTCAAGAGTAATTCAATGACAAAGTATCCCCCTACCCCCCCTTTTACTGATGTAACACTGTTCAGCCAAAGCAGAAGGGAGGTGCCCAGGTAGACTGCAGAGAGGGACAATCTTCAATTAACATAAGGGAAAAACCTGAAAAGCTTGTCAAGGGGGGCAGGGCTTTCATTGTTCTCATAGGAAGAAGATTGTCCCATGCTGTTATCTGTCTGGTCTATGGACTGTATTCCACATCTGAGAAGAGATGGCTTACACTAGGTAAAAGGGGCGGGAGGGGAAACTTTGCTTGTGAATATCTCTTAAACCATAAAGGTTTGAGAGATAAGACTTATATCGTTCTTCATGTTTTTTTAAAGCCTACAAAATAAAATAAAGTTAAAACGAAGTATTACTATCCCTTTAAACAATGAAACATAAACAGTAGAACAAGAGGCACAATGGGACTGTACACAAAGGAAAGGGCATTCTACATAATTTAATCTTGTGGCTCCAATTCTTAGCCAATAGGAAGAGGAGTGACAAGAAACAATGGGAGCAAAGGGACTGATCCAGTTGCTCCAGCCTTCTCAGTCTATCAGAGCCTGTGGGCCGCCTACTTTCCTTCATGTTAACTTTATGGCAGCCCTTTAAACTGATCATATGGGCGATGGCAGCCAATCCATTCCCATTCAAACTCAATGGGAGCCTTTTAAACCCAGTAAAACTAGTTCCTTTTGGTATGTGGTTCCGTTAAGAGATTCCTTTGTTCTGTTTGATCATTGCACTGTATGCATGATGGTATCAGAGGCGTGTAAGCTGGAGCGCTCTCATTGGCCAGAGACAATTCCAGCTTACGGGAAGAAAGCCTCTGTCATTGGAGGAGGCTGGATAGAGGGAGGGGAGCAGAGGAAGAGTGACAGACTACAGTACAGGACTAGTAACCTCAGTCTGTCCAGAAGTAGGGTTCAGGGCAATCTTTATTCATTAAATTTCGGGCCAAATATTGATTTAAAAAAAAAAAATTAATACAGTATTTCACATATTCGCTATATAATCTAACTTTTATGATAAACTTGAAATGGGGTGATAGATCCCCTTTAAGTACCCTTGGGTGTATATCACCAGGTCCAGGTGCTTTAGTCACCATAACCCTTTCCAGTCTCTTTTGGACCTTGTCCTCAGTAAGCCATATACATGATGGAGGAAATTCTGTGGTTTTGTCTGTCATTGTTGCTTCCTTTGTATATACTGAATCAAATAATGGATTTGTAGGGTGTCAGCCATAGCCTTATCCCCACTAATCAATTCCCTTGTCTCAGCCTTAAGAGACCCAATATCAACCTTAATCTTTTTTGCTATTAATATACTTGTAGAATTGTTTAGGATTAATCTTACTCTCATTTACAATATTTCTCTCATTTTTAATTTTAGATAGTGTAATGGCTTGTTTGCAGATTTTATGACGTTCTTTATAGTTTTTAAATGTTGGTAATTAGATGCCTTTAAAAAGGTCCTGGATACTTTTATTAAAAGAGTAGAACATAGAGGGTTCTGTATGTTAGTATTGGGATTAATATTTATTTAGTGCTTGTTGATCCAAGGAGAAATCTGATTGCCATTTGGAATCAAGAAGGATTTTTTCCTCAATTCAAAGCAGAATTTGAAGTTGCTGAAATAAGTTTTTTTTTGCCTTCTTTTGGATCAATGTCAGTAAACAAGACTAGCAAAAGAGTTGAACTTGATGGACGCAAGTCTTTTTTCAACCTAAACTACTATGTAACTATGCATATGTGGTCACTCTCTCTGTCTGGGACAGGGGAGAGCTGTCAACATTTGGCCCAGGGGCCAGTACAATTATGCTGCCCATTTTTTCTATACTCCAGCCCTCCATCCCAACACACCCCTTTTGTTAATTTTTTAACAGGCATTAATGTGGTGAAGTAATGCAAGTATCAGCCAGTAATGTAATGATGCGTAACATCATTTATTTTCAATAGCAATTAATATTCAGCAAGATAACTCTCTGAGTGACACAACGGTGTACAATTAGAGAGGGGCATCAGAGTGGCAGATTAGCTACCCCAAGTGACACACTATTGCCAGAGCTACCCCTCTGATAACCCACATGGGCACATGTTAGGGTAAGTTTTGGAGATTAGGGTAGCAGTTAGTATCGGCCCCACTAGTCCCAACACCCAAACAGTGGCATTATAAGTGTATCCGTGTCCCGATACTCCACCAAAAGGCATTCTGCCTGAAACATGTCACAATCTATGTCAACGTGGGGCCTCAGAGGTGGATCCCAGAAGCAATCATCAGCCCCCCAACTCCTGCAACCAAATAGACTGCTTCGTTGTTCCCCTCTGATGTCCCACTTTGGCATATATTAGGGCAACAGTGAAACAAGAGAGGGAACATACCATTAGGCAAGTAATTTGCCCCATTCCTGATGTGCATTAATAACAAACAAATAATTTACAGGGGAGTGGACACATTATAGTTTTGCTTGGTTATCAGTGCAAGTAGTTGGATGGGATTCCCGGTACTGCACCACCACCAGCAAATTTTGTTCCTCATAGACAGACCAACACTCCATTCCCTCCATCTCTGCTCCGCTGCAGGTGACATGAGCATATCCAATGAAATACTGAGACGCCCAGTGTTTCACTGTATATAAAATTCAATAGCATATGTGGACTGGAGATACATGCGCCTTGTTTCCTAATGTGCACACCTTTGGCCCTAACTACTAACTTTTTTGGACCAGAGGTGTGTGCATTAAGAAGCCAGGGTACCAGCTCAGTTCTACTGCTAGAATCTGCACAGCATTGCATACATCTTCACTTTATGGCAGTGCGCAGTGGAACCTCCAGCGGCCCATTACTGTGACTGGCCCCGCAGCTCGGGGTTAATTGCCTCCCAGTCCAGACTGCCCCTACTCTGGGAATCTGACCGCTTGACACTGATATTTGGGTCAAGCATATGAGTCTCATGCTCAAACCCCTTGAATAGCCAAGAACATGACTAACCTCAGTTACACCAAGAATGCTACTCATACTGGTATTACAGATCCCTGATGTTGGCACATGAGGATCACCATAGTGATTGGCATTGCATTGCATGTGTATCCAACACATATATATGGGTGATCTCTTATTGGCAAATGTGTATGTATGCATGGGTTTTTGAACACCTTAGCCAGTGATTCCATAACAGGGTTTGTCAAGCCTAGACCTTCAGGCACAACAACAGTGCAGGTTAACTGTCGAGTAATCAGTGACTTGGTTAGGGTGATGTCTTCACCTGTGCTCTATCAGGATAGTCATGAAACCTGATCTGTTGATGTGAACTCAGGATCTGAGCTAAGAAACACTTTCATAAACCCAAGAAGCTCTCCCTTATCAACTCCTTGTATGTCAGAAGAGTACTGAATGCATTGGATATTCCTCAGACACTTAAGGGGTTAATTCCATGCAGCCAGATCTTAGTGACTGTGCCACCGATCATTCACCTATGACCAGGCAGCAGTATGTGAAACTGCTTACCCCCAATCATTTCATGTTGACTCTTCCAAAATATGTGAGGACCTGCCTAGGGAGCAGCTGGGGTGAGAGGAAGAGGATGATGCTAACCTATGGCTGACAAATCTGGTGACTTGTTTGATGCTCTGTGGGCACGTCTGTGTTCTGGCCATTTAAGCCCTGTAATCACCAACAATATCCAAGCAATTGGACCACCATGTCTATGAGTATGTGTCTAATTAGAGTGAGAGACAGACGTGAACAGGTAGCATTATCACTTCTATACGATGATGTTACCTGGGTGCTCCTCTGCTGGTAGAATCCAGAAGCTAGTGGAACAGCAGCACTCACAAGTAATCTCCAAAAGCAAAGATATAGACAACATTTTCTGCCAAAACTACTGGCCTTCCTGGCTAGCAATGCTTTGGATACCCTTCGGCCACACCAGTGGTTAATTTTGGCTTCACGTGGTTTTAGAATTCCCTAAAATTGCAGATAGATGATCTAGAAAACAGAGGCCTACCTGAAAAATATCATCCCACGAGACCTAGCCGATAATGCACAAAAGATTTTCTCTCAGATTTTCCAGCAACCTTCCGGAGATATCAGAGTGGAACGTATTCATAGAGTGTCCAGATTGCGCCCTCAGAATGATAACAAGCTGAGGGATGTCATTTGTAATCTCCTATCGTTTTCCCAGAAAGAAGTCTTAATGCGCAAAGCTAGACAGATGTCCCCCATTACTTTTGATGGAACTGAAGTTCAACTGTTTGCTGACCTATCATCCCTTACCCTACAACTTCGGAAATCGTACAAGCCACTGTTAGATAGTCTTAAGGAAAAGAATATCACTTATCATTGGGGTTTCCCATTCGCCCTTCTGGTGTCCTACAATGGGAAGACGCAGACCATCAAGTCCCCAGAGGATGTTGCTCATTTTTGTCATATGCTTCATATCCCGGTGATCGACATACAAGACCTGCTGGGTCAACCATGGGGGCAATCTACGGACAAACCATCAGGAGCCAGTGAATGCCACAAACAGGTGCCCCGCAAACGCAGACGGGATGGTGATCCCGGAGGTGCCACGAGACCCGACTAACTTTTCCAGGCTTACATCTTGGTTGCTCTATGTCAACGGAAACTCAGTTCTACCCGAGTTTGTACTCCTTTGGAGAGAAATGCCCCTGTAATAGTCACACTATTTGCTGATATGCATCCGCAAGAGGGATATAGCTGTTATTTGCCTACAATTGTTGATGATTGTGGAAACATAGGCACTGAATTATTATTATTCATTATTTTTCATTTATGCAATGTTGATGTATGTTACTCTCCCAGCCAGTCTGAATTCTCAAAGAGAAAAGGGCCCACTAGCCTGGGGGGAATCGGAGGTTCTCTGATTGGGTACTGCCCGGGGGCTATCGGGTCCTTCGAAACTGATGTTGTTGTTACATTGTCTGTGGGGCGTGCTGGGGCTTGGTCGGATGGAGACCCTCATTGCAATGGAGGCCTGTGTCGGACCAATCTCTAGTACATAGTTATTTATTTTTTTTTTTTAGGTTCAATTATTTAGGGCTTAAGGGGTAATGCACGACTTTCTTCTAGTATTCCTTGATTCGTGTTTACACTGTAAGTTGTTCTCTATGTTAATGACATGCTCATGCACCAAGGGAGCGGGAGGTGCCTGCGCTTCTCCCGCGGCTCGGTCAGGCCCCGACAATGCTAGTATATATCCTGATCTCAAATTGGATAGGGGGCTGGCGTGCCTGGGGGGGACCGTGGTCTCCTTCTCACTCCATTAACTGTTTTACGGGCCAGAGGGTACACAGTATGTTGTACGTTAATTACAATTTCTACTCTCCATTTGATTTACCACTCACATTTGGGAGATACCATTCACTATCTTTAGGTGGTCTATTTTTGTTGATACCATATCTCCAGTTGAGACAGATGCTGATTATTTGTCTCATTATGTGTTCTTCTAGCTCTTTCTCTCTAGCTTTTCATGATTTGCTCATCTTTCTTCTTGAACCTCCTCACCTGTCTTTCCCTTATCCCTCCCTTCCTCCCGCTGGGCATGGCGTTTCCTCTATACTTATTCACTTACCAGGCACCGGTATGAGGAGTGTTTTTCTACTATACCTACTCTCTTATGACAGGTTTTGATATTAAAGTTATGTCAATTAATGTAAAGGGATTAAACTCGCCTCAGAAGTGCAGCATGTTGATCAATGATTGCCGCAGATGGGGGGGCGCATATTTATTTTTCACAAGAGACCCACTTTTCTAAATCTTTTAAACAACATCTGGCCAGATTGATGTTCCCTCATCAATTTTTTAGTTCAGCTCCTGTTAAGAAGAGAGGGGTAGGGCTGCTGATACACAGATCTCTACCCTTTCAGGTCCAAGATAGTACGCCTGATGATGACGGTAGATTTGCTATGGTCAAAGGCGTAATAGACGATCTAAAAGTCACCTTAGCCACTGTATATGTCCCCAATTCCGGTCAGATGCCTTTTTTAATGTCTTTTCTAGATAAACTCTCGACTTTCAGACAGGGACTACTGATCTTTGGGGGAGACCTTAATATTTCTCTTTTACCCGTTCTAGATTGTTCCACAGGAAAGTCTGTCATCCCTCCTTCACAACTTAGTAGACTAACTAAGCACTTGGAGTAATCTGGACTGATTAATACATGGAGGACACTACACCCGCAACACTGTAAGTATACATTCTATTCTACCCCCAACAAATCACACTCACGCACTGATCATTTATACGTCAGCTAAGCCCACCTACACTGTGTATCTGAGGCAGACATTCTGCCTGCCACCTGGTCGGACCATTCCCCTATTTCCCTCACTCTAACTATACCGGTAGATATTACCAGACGTGGGGTGTGGAGGCTTAGTCCATTTCTTTTGGAAAATGCATCTATACATGCGGAAATGGAGACAGCGATTATGGAGTTTCTAGATATTAATATTTCTTCAGTGTCTTCCCCAGCGACTGTATGGGAATCCTTAAAGTGCTATTTAAGAGGGCTGGATATTAAGAAGGAATCTTTCCTCCGTAAATAGACCAACCTTCAATTAAACACTCTGTTAAAGGACCTAGCCAAGCAGGAACAAATGCACCTGCAAACTGGTACTAATGATTCTTTGGAGGTGTTACATGCCACTCGACACCAGATAGCTGATATCATGCAGAATAGCCACAATAAATCATTAGATAGATTGAACAGGGACCACTATGAATGGGACAATAAAATTGGCAAACTGTTAGCATCTCAGCTTCGAGACCCGAACCTACCGACTTATATACACCCTGTTCCAAATTATTATGCAAATGATATTTAAGTGTCACAAAGATTAAATATTTTGTTTTTCAGTTTAACTCATGGATGGCATTGTGTCTAAGGGCTCTTTTGATCACTGAAAACAATCTCGGACACCTGTGATAATTAGATTGCCAGGTGAGCCCAATTTAAGAAAAAATTACTAAAGGTGGGTGTTCCACATTATTAAGCAGAGCACCATTTTCAAGCAATATGGGGAAGAAAAAGGATCTCTCTGCTGCCGAAAAGAGTGAAATAGTTCAATGCCTTGGACGAGGTATGAAAACATTAGATATTTCACAAAAACTTAAGCGTGATCATCGCACTATTAAGAGATTTGTGGCTGATTCAGAGCACAGACGGGTTCATGCAGATAAAGGCACATATCTGCCAGATCCATGCATCGGATCAAGAGAGCAGCTGCTAAAATACCATTACATAGCAGCAAACAGATATTTGAAGCTGCTGGTGCCTCTGGAGTCCCACGGACATCAAGGTGTAGAGTCCTCCAGAGTCTTGCAACTGTGCATAAACCTTCTATTCAGCCACCACTACCCAATGCTCACAAGCAGAAATGGCTGCATTGGGCAGAAAAATACATGAAGACTAATTTTCAAACAGTCCTGTTAACTGATGAGTGCCGTGCAACCCTGGATGGTCCAGATGGATGGAGTAGTGGATGGTTGGTTGACGGCCACCCTGTTCCAACAAGGCTGCAATGTCAGCAAGGCGGTGGTGGAGTCATGTTTTGGGCCAGTATCATGGGAAGAGAGCTGGTCAGCCCCTTTAGGGTCCCCCAAGGTGTAAAGATGACCTCTGCAAAGTATGTGGAGTTTCTGACTGACCACTTTCTTCCCTGGAACAGAAGGAAGAACTATGCTTTCCGTAATAAAATCATCTTCATGTATGACAATGCACCATCTCATGCTGCAAAGAATACCTCTGCATCAATGGCTGCTATGGGGATAAAAGGAGAGAAAGTCATGGTGTGGCCTCCATCCTCCCCTGACCTCAATCCTATTGAGAACCTTTGGAGCATCCGCAAGCAAAAGATCTATGAGGGTGGGAGGCAGTTTACATCCAAACAGCAGCTCTGGGAGGGTATTCTGACATCTTGCAAACAAATTCAAGCAGAAACTGTCCAAAAACTCACAAGTTCAATGGATGCAAGACTCGTGAAGCTGCTATCAAATAAGGGGTCCTATGTTGAAATGTAACGTGACCTGTTAAAGGGATAGTAATACTTCATTTTAACTATATTTTATTTTGTAGGCATTAATAAAACATGAAGAATGATATAAGTCTTATCTCTCAAACCTTTATGGTTTGAGAGATATTCACAAGCAAAGTTTCCCCTCCCGCCCCTTTTACCTAGTGTAAGCCATCTCTTCTCAGATGTGGAATCCAGTCCATAGACCAGAAAGATAACAGCAGGGGACGATCTTCTTCCTATGAGAACAATGAAATCCCTGCCCCCCTTGACAAGCTTTTCAGGTTTTTCCCTTATCTTAATTGAAGATTGTCCCTCTCTGCAGTCTACCTGGGCACCTCCCTTCTGATCTGGCTGAACAGTGTTACATCAGTAAAAGGGTCAGGAGGGGGATACTTTGTCATTTAATTACTCTTGAACTACAACTCTGACAGAATTGAAATACACTCTCCAAAGTCCAAATACTATGATGATTAATTAGAGCTGCTTTTATTATGAAACATTACTATCCCTTTAAAATGTTTAAAAAGTTAAAATGTTGTTAAAAGTTTGATTGAAATAGCTTTTGATTTCAGTAAATATGCTGCAAACACAACAAATGACAATTTTCAGTTCTTTACAACCTATAAATTGTTTTGAAACTTACTGTACGTAATAATTTGGAACAGTGCATTTTAAGTTTTTTATGTTTAAAAAAAATACTGTTATCATTAGGAGGTTTGTTCAATAAAATTTGAATTGTACTCTTAATAGTTGAAAACATGAGAATTATGCTGACTGTTATTTACATCAATTATTTAGGTAAATGAGAAAAATATCATTTGCATAATAATTTGGAACAGGGTGTACACAGTGTGGTGGGTCAATCTGGTGAAGTCTTGAGAGACTCCCCTTCTATCACAGACACTTTCCATCTGACCGGGAAATTAGAGATTACCTAGAGGGGTTCCACATGCCTACTCTGTCACAGGACCAACTTGAAGACCTCGACAGAGATCTCACAGGAGGACATATCCAAACCTATCGCCAAAATGCCGCCGAACAAGCCCCCAGGGCCTGATGGCTTCCCACTTCTTTTTTATAAGAAATTTCTTCACATTCTATCTCCCCTCCTAACAGAGGTTTTCAATGATCTTCCAGAGTCTGTCTCATCCCATCCCACTTTCACAGAAGCACATATCACTGTACTGCTCAAACCAGGCAAAGATCCTACCCTTCCCTCCAGTTATCGTCCAATAGCTTTACTAAATGTAGACACTAAAATATTTTCAAAAATGTTAGCAACCAGAATTAGCACATTTCTTCCTATTCTAATAGATCGTGATCAAACAGGTTTTGTTCCTGGCAGAGAAGCCAGGGATAACACCATGAAACTTATTCAATTGATAGACTATGCAAAAATTAAACAGCTTCCAACTCTCTTTCTCTCCCTCGATGCCGAAAAGGCTTTTGACAGGGTCTCTTGGCCTTTCCTGTCTGCCACACTAGAATATATTAGATTCAGCACAAAATTTAGGAATCTAATCTTCGCTCTATATACCAACCCATCTGCCTGCATAAAATGTAATGGAATGCTCTCGGAGCATTTCACACTGAAAAATGGCACACGACAGGGGTGCCCTTTATCTCCCCTTTTGTTCATCTTAATGATGGAGACCATAGCGAACTCTATAAGGCAAAATCAATTAATCTCAGGAATCCCGTCATACTCCAAAATACATAAATTATATCTGTTTGCAGATGATCTCATGCTCATGATTACTAACCCATCTCAGTCTCTGCCTGAAGTGATTAATGAACTGAACACTTTCAGTAGACTCGAATTTTAAACCAAATCTAGAGAAGTCCGAAATTCTGAATGTCTCTGTACTGTCAGATCATTTACGCTCTTTGATACATTTGATCCCTTTTAAAATAGCCAGAGTCCATATTAAATATTTGGATATTCTTTTACCCTCCTCCTCTATCCATCTTTTCAAATACAACTATACACCATTATTATCTTCTATAGTTAAAACGTTAGGCAATTGGAGAAGCAAACTTCTTTCCTGGGTTGGGAGAATAAATGTTGTAAAGATGGTTATTATTCCAAAGATTCTGTACACCATGCAGGCTATTCCAATCACATTACCGCTTTCCTTCCCTAAACAATTGCAACGGTCCATAAGCTCGTTTATCTGGCACAATAAACCAACTAGGCAATGAGTTCTCACTCTAGCCAACAAACGGTCTGAAGGCGGATTAGGTTTTCCACTAATTCAGAGATATTATCATGTTATCCATTTATCGAATATTTGTCATTGGAGACACTCCAAGCTTTGGGTCCAGCTATTGGAAGATTTATCTGCTCCCGACCTACTTCACTCACTTCCATGGACCCCTCCACATGTTAGATCTCATCAACACCATACAGTACTCTTGATCAGAGCTCTGTTGCGTTCCTAGGATAAGTTAATGTTGACTTATGCACTTTCTACCCACCCCTCTCCAATCAACCCCATTTTACACAATCTCTCTTTCCCTTCCAGTCTTTCCTCTGACTATTTACATCAGTGGCCCCAGAAACGCTATATTTGCATAGCAACTCTATCAAACAAAAATGTACTCATCCCATTTGCGGCATTACAGGAAACCTTACACCTACCTTCCTCTGAACACTGGACATATAGGCAAATACACAATTTTGTCACTACACATAGAGACAAGCATAATCTGTTAAGAGATTTGTTTGAATTTGAGAAGGTATATTTATCTCACCTACACACTCACCATGGCCTGTCCTCCATGTATCGGTTACTCCCCAGACTCCAATCTCCTAAGAAGGATTCCACTCGGCAAGGGTGGTCCCAAGAATTGGGCCTTGAACTGACAGACTTGCAGTGGCATCAAGCTATTGGACTAAAGGTGAAAGCCTCGAAGAATGTCTTGATTTCAGAATCTAATTTCAAGTTATTGCACAGGTGGAATAGAACCCCTTCGGTTCTTCATTCTTATTACCATTCAGTTTCAAATCTTTGTTGGAGATGCCAGCACACACTGGGCACCTTCCTCCACATTTGGTTTGATTGCTCACTGATTGTGCCATTTTGGAGAAAGGTTTTTGATGCAATCTCCAAAGTATTGGGTATTCAGTGTTACTGATGTAACACTGCTCAGCTAGATCAGAAGGGAGGTGCCCAGTCAGACTGCAAAGAGAGACAATCTTCAATTACGATAAGGGAAAACCTGAAAAACTTGTCAAGGGGGGCAGGGCTTTCATTGTTCTCATAGGAAGAAGATTGTCCCCTTCTGTTATCTGTCTGGTCTATGGACTGGATTCCACATCTGAGAAGAGATGGCTTACACTAGGTAAAAGGGGCGGGAGGGGAAACTTTGCTTGTGAATATCTCTCAAACTGTAAAGGTTTGAGAGATAAGACTTATATTGTTCTTCATGTTTTTTAATGCCTACAAAATAAAATAAAGATAAAACGAAGTATTACTATCCCTTTAATACATCTTGACCCTTTACATGCACAGTGTAATACCTGTTTATTTACTTTGGAACCCACCATGCCCATACCGTGTACTACCTTTCTCCCCCTCTATCCTTTCCCTCTTACCTCCTGCTCTATCCTTTCACTGTCTCTTATTTCCTCCCTTTGTTCTCTTCTTATCCTTGATCCTACATATGCTTAATATCAGATTTCTGGTATATCAAATTTGCAGGTGGATGTACTGCAGTCTCTGATTTGCTCTCAGATATTGTGAAAACTAATATTTTCATTAGGATTTTATTCACTTGGCCTGCACTGTTAGGACTTCATAATTCCTCTAGACAATGTCTCTTTTTACTTACTGTAACCTACTTATAGTACTTACCATTGTATTTGATAGTCCACTTTGTTTTTCAAAAGTCACTTTTATTATACTTGTAATTCTGACTTTTTTATACACTTTTTTTGCTAATAAAAAGTTTCTGATTCAAAAAAAAAATGTTCAGGACAATATCTTTAGGGATATCTTTTCTCCAGGAAATGTTGCAGGCAATACTAACTCCAATTTTAAAGGTAGATAAGGAACCAGCACAAACTTCTAACTACAGACCGATCTCCCTGATTAATTTAGATATAAAATTGTTTTCAAAAATTTTGCAGAATGATTAAAAGGAATGATAAAAACTTTAATTCACACAGACCAGTCGGGGTCTATTAGTGCCAGGGGTACCTCGGATAGCAACCGCAAAATATTAACTATAATACATCATATTAATACTAATAAAATCAGTTCGGCTCTTTTAGAGCTAGATGAGCAAAAGACTTTGATAGAGTAAATTGGGTATTCATGGAGGAAGTGTTAATTAAATTTGGAATTGTGAGGGCCTTCAAAGATAACATTATGTCATTATACTCATTCCCACAGGCAAGAATAGTAGGTCCAATGTTTCAGTCTGATCTATTTAAGATAAATAACGGTACGAGACAGGGTTGTCCTTTATTATACATACTATCGATCAAACCCTTGGCTGCTATGATACGAGAAAATGAGAAGAATACGGGAATTACAATCAGTACTAAGAGTCACAAAATTACACTCTACGCAGATGATGTTCTCCTGACACTGACGAGCCCTCATCAGCCAATACAAGAGACTTTTGATACAATAATAAAATATAGCAAATACTCAGGTTATGAAGTAAATTAAAACAACACTCAAATGCTCACATTTAATATCTCAGATAAAAGAAGATTAGACTTAAAAGAGCAATATCAATTTGACTGGAGTAAAAAAAAGTCCAGATCATTTGGGAGTTAAGATTATGTTAGACTTAGATAATTTGGTGGAATATAATTATTATATCTTATTAAAACAAATTCACGGGAAACTGGTGACTTGGAAAGGTTTAGAGATATCCTGGTTGGGAAGGGTTAATGTTGTGAATGCTTATGTGCATTCATTACAAACATTACTCCTGAGAGTGAATGTGGATATTTTACACCAATATCAAAAATTGTTTTTTTTATTGGTTTTGACTGTGGTGCTATTATTTATTTATTTTTTTAACGCTTTATTGAAAATTTCCATAAGACAACATGAGAGACATAGATCCTAAATTATCTCAAGTCTTGCACAAGAGCTTAGACTCAGATCAATGACAACACTAGGGAAGGGAGATGAGGGAAAGAGGAGAAGGGGAAAAAAAAACAGGGAGACAGGGGGGGGGGTACTCTCCAGACTACCTCGGGGACCAGGAGGAGGGAAGCTGAGAAAAGAAGGTATTTGACATTATTTATAGAACTCTGAAGGAGTCAACGTCACCTTGTGAAGAGGATAAGGTTAAAGATTTATTTGTCGTTCACCACAGCCACCTCAATAGGAATGTGGGGTAAGTATTAGTTGAGATCGAATGGAGTCGTTCCATGTTATAAAGTTCTTAAATTTTCTGAAGCCACCGAGAAATGGGAGGAGTAATATCACACCAATAACAAGGGATAAGAGATTTGGCCAGAGCAAGAAGAGAACAAACTATGGGCCAAAGCCCAGAAGGTAGAGAGAGAGAAATATGAGATCTATAAGAGAAGAGATATACCAAGTGGTCTACTGGTACACGAACTTGGAGTAGCGTGTGTATTTGGGCCACAACGGCTAACCACAAGGGTTGGATCAGAGAGTAGGCCCACCAAATATGTGGCATCACAGAACTGTTTGGAAGTGGAATTATTAATGCGGTGAAGCCGCAGAGGCGTTATGTTCCAACAGGATATGACTTTATAATTCAGAATACGCGTCTTTGAATCCCTACCCTGAATGTTGCAGTTTAAATTTCACTTCCGAGTGGCTGAGTCTTGTGTCACGGATAACTCCTTGTATCATTCACTCGGGAAGTAAGGCTGAGTGCTACATGAAAGATATTTTAGCAGAGAGTGACAGAATGACAGGGGCCGGAAACTTCGCAGGGTTTTTCTGAGTGCAGATTCGAACTTAGTAAGACCTCTTTGGTGGATTCAGATAAGAACCAGTGTCAGACCTGAAACAAAATCCTCCATGGAGTCAGAGCAGGGCCCAATTTCTGTCTGAGGACATCAAAGGGCAAGAACGAGCCTTCAAATGACAGAGATGCCAAGGTATCCAAGCCTGATGTTTTCCATCCTGCAAACGTGGAGTTCGATGTACTGAGGGAGAAGGAAGGAGATCCTATCAAGGAACAGAGTGACGAGGTTGAAGGGGCGAGATGGTGGGTATCATTCATGGATCACCACACATTCAATATATGTCCCAGAATGATATGGTTGAAAGAAGGTTTCGGAATAAGTCTAGGTGGAGACCATAAGAACTGAGTTAAGGAATATTTACCCAAGCAAGTATGTAATGTGTTAGTCCACCTTTTGGGATTAGATGGTAGAAAATCAAAACTTTTTGCTAGGGCAGATGCTTGGTAATAGCGGTATATGTCTGGGAAATATAATCCACCATTCGATGGGTCTCTGGATAAGAGGTCATAACGGATCCTAGGCCTTTTATTGGCCCAGATGAAGGACACAAAAAGGGAGTGCAGTTGTTTCAGCCACTTAGCAGGAATGGGTGTTGGGAGAGCATTGAAGATGTATAATACTCTAGGCAAAATTACAATTTTTAAAAGATTAGCTCTACCTAACCAAGATATAAATAGGGCTCTCCACCGAGCTAGGTCTGACTGTATAGTTCTGATCAGAGGAGACATATTGGCTTCAACAATTAATTCCAAGTCCGATGAGAAAGCAATGCCGAGACAAGGTATCTGGGAAGGAGACCAGTGAAAGGGGTATAATTGCTGCAAAGCCATTACCGATTCTCTGTCAATGTGAAAAGTTAAGATCTCAGATTTAGAATAGTTAATTTTTGCTTGGGACAAAGTAGAAAATATTGACAAATGATGGACGAAACGTGATAGGGAGGACATAGGCTCAGTAAGAAAGAAAAGTGTATCATCTGCGTATGCAGAGATTTTAAATACATTAGTGCCAATGCGTATGCCCAATACCTCTGGATCAGCACAAACTACTGAACGGATAGGCTCCAAGTAGAGGATGAAGAGAAGCGGCAACGAAGGACACCCCTGCCTTGTACCATTGGAAAGAGACAGAAAAGGTGCCATTGATTTACCATAACCTTAGCGGTAGGATTTGTGTATAGGACCATTATACCACGTATCATTGCTGGACCAAGATTGGTGTTCAGAAGTGTTTCTTTTAAAAAGGTCCATTCTACCCGGTCACATGCTTTTTCAGCATCAGTAGCCAGAAAAAGCAATGGAGTGGAATGCGAGGTGGAGTGCGATAGAAGAGAAATGGCTGTAGACGTATTGTGTTTAGCTTCCCTGGCCGGCACAAAGCCATTCTGGTCAGGGTGTATGAGGGCAGGAACAAAAGGCCTGAGACAATTCGCCAGAATCTTTGCAAAAAGTTTAAGATCAACATTTAGCAGAGAAATAGGATGATAACTGGAGCAGAGCTGAGGATCTTTGTTAGGCTTAGGTAGCACAACAATGTGTGCCTCTAATGATTGTTTTGGAAATGGCACCTCCTGTATGACGCCATTAAAAGAACGTAGCAAGAAAGGGGAAAGAGAAGATCTGAAGGATTTGTAGTATTTTAAAGTGAATCCATCTGAACCTGGGATCTTCCCCGTAGCCATAGAGTTAATGGCCAAATCCAGTTCCTCTGTTGAGATAGGAAGGTCTAGCTTTCTACTAGAGTCTGGGGACAAGTGAGGAAGGTTGGCCTGAGAAAGGAAAGCTTTAATGTCCTCAATATGAGAAGATGAGTCAGGAAAAGGAGGAGGAGGCAGATTATAAAGTGTTTCATAATATGTTTTAAAGGCTTCAGCAATCTACTACTAATGTCGCCCTCCATTTGATCTGGATGAGTCTCGACAGGATCTTCCCACATTTGTCCCCAGATATATACGTTTGATATTTTGCCCACATAAATGATTTTAAGACAGATGTGTGAAGAAAGGAGGAAAGTTCCTCCCTGACCCGCGGAAGCTCATCCCTATCTTCAAGTAGGAGAGAAGATTTGTGGCGGAGTTCTAAAGATTTGATAGTGTCCAAAAGTTGA
This sequence comes from Rhinophrynus dorsalis, assembly GCA_037306005.1. Lineage (NCBI taxonomy): Eukaryota > Metazoa > Chordata > Amphibia > Anura > Rhinophrynidae > Rhinophrynus > Rhinophrynus dorsalis. The sequence goes on along the minus strand of CM074721.1, from coordinate 541,262,748 downwards.
TAATGTGTTCCCTCTTAGCTCTCTGCCTAATGGAGCCCAGTTTGATAAATTGACCTCTAACCACACATTTGTGGGCTTCCCAAACAATGGGGAAGTGGGGTCCTTAAGGAGGGTTTTATTTAGTCACCCAGAGTGGCAGTCATGTAGTTGAGTGTCAAAGGGAAGCGAGATCAACACCAGGGAGTGATCTGACCAAGATATCGATTCGATTCTTGTGCTGGATACAGAGTGAAGAAGTTCTTGAGATATAAATAAATAGTCCAGTCTGCTATATCAGTTATGGGGGAAGGAAAAATGTGTATAATCATGTTGCTGTGGATGTAAGACTCTCCAAATATCTACAAGATGTGGCTCCGGTAATTCTTTTAGCAGGTGACGAAGATGGGCGAGTTTAGCAGGAGATCTATTGGAGGAAGTGTCTATTTCAGGAGACAAAGTTATATTCAGGTCTCCGCCCATGATAATCCTACCCTCACACTCCCTGTCCAAACTGTGTAAGACTGTGCGCAAGTACGACACTTGATGAGTGTTTGGACCATAAACATCGAAGATAGTTGTCAATTTGTTATAAAGGAGACCTTTTAACAAAAGGTAGCGGCCGTCTGGGTCTGCTATACTGTCTATCAGAGTCCAGGGGGTCGAAGCACGGAAAAGAATGCCTACACCCCGTTTCTTCACAGGAGCAGAGGCAAAATGTTCAATCGGAAATTTTTGGCTATGGAATTTTATGTGGAGCAGATGACTGAAAGTGGGTTTCCTGAATTAAAATTATGTCTGCTGATAACCTATCAAATTTGCGAAGCGCCATTGAGTGCTTTTCTGGGCAATTGAGATCAATTACCTTAATTTGTCACATAATAGAACCCAGAACCCCAAGCAGCTCAGAGAAAAGGAAAAGAGAAACAAAAAAAAAAGGGGGGGAGGAAGGAAAGGAAATGATAAGAACAAAAGAGGTGCTATACATCTCATGCAGAATCAACATACGTAGGAGGTAGAAAATCATGAACAGGCGCCCAATGTGCCAAAGGGCATAGGGGGATGTCATTTGACTATAAAGAGAACCAGAACAAAAATGGTGAGCCTTTGAGTGAGCCTCTTATATAAAGGGGGGAGGGAGGAGAAGGAGTGTAGCTTAATATCTAAAGTAGGTAAGGAGGTATAAGGTGGGGTCTAGGTGGTCCATCTATGAACATACTATTGCATATAAACCGGATGGGAGTGGTATGTAAGTGGAGGAGGGATTAGAGTCTGTCCAGCCCCAGGAATGAAGAATCCCAGGATGTGACAAGAATGAAGGAAGGAGAGTTAAGTTACTTTCTCAGAAAATTGTGCATTGTATAGGGGTGTGACCTTCCTGACATGGAGGCCATCAAAGGAAGGACTACTAGGGAAGAGGATAGAAACGAAGGTGGTATCCTAGTGAAGAGATGAGGAATGTGTGATTAAGCAAAAACAATTAGGGAGAGCTAGATGACAGGTGAGAAAGTGACTTACCCCATAATTGACCCCAAAACAAGTCACTTTGCTCAAGGGAATGTTTCATTTAGAAAATAACAATAGCTACCAAATTAGATTATAACAGTATATAATAAAAACACCTAACCCCCCGAGAATGAGGTAAGAGTATGTCTCCAATGTCATATAGTAGTGAACCCTATTACGGGATGTCTAACGAGCCCTAGACAAAGAAATGAGTGGTCCACCCAATGCCCTAGACACATACTAGTGACAGGAAGGTAGATGTGCATAGGATATGACCTGCTCCAGCCATAAAGGTGAGGTGAAAGTGGAACTATTAGAATACTCAATCAGCCCCCCGAAAAAACGTGAATCTTGAATTAGATCCCAAGTGAATTTGTGGGAGCTGAACATTCAGACGCACTCTGACTCCATAACACAAACAAAAAATACCGGATAATGATAGGTTAGGAGGAACCTGTACTGTGTGTAACAAAGAGACATTATCATACTACATGCAAAACAGGTAGAATAATAGTTTCCAGGATGTATTGTATGTTCAATACACCTCAGGGAGAGAGTACAGTAATATCCCCTCAAGGAGTATCAAGACTCTCCTACACAGTGTAATCCCACAAAATGAGAAAGGGGTGATGAAAAGAACCCACCTAACCTGTACAAAGGAAAAAAACACACAGAGACAGAGGGCGCCCAATAGTGCCTGTAAATGTGGCTAACAAGTAATAACCAGTAACGTAAAGGTTATACTCACAATTATAGTTGCTGGTTACAAGGCATATACCCAGAGCATTCTTTGTTTAATTCTGTATAACATTCCAGTTGGTTTGATAAAGCAACCTTAGAGCTGCGAAACGTTACCATTATATTCTAATTTTTTACAATTGGATTGTTGTTTTTTATACACATTTATTGTTTTATAATAAAAAGTGGATGATTTTTAGATACTTTAGCAGCCTACTACATTTTCTACTACATTTCCTGTTTCAATCATTTTACTCTTTTGGATACTGGTTACCATCTGAACAACTCTACAAACAGATCTGAGTGGGGACAGATTTTGAATTCTCCACAAGCTTAAAGTGCTGGCTCTGGGCATATGCCTTGTAACCAGCAACTATAACTGTGAGTATAACCTTTAAGTTACTGGTTATTACTTGTTAGCCACATTTACAGGCACTATTGGGCGCCCTCTGTCTCTGTGTGTTTTTTTCATATGTACTTCCCGGATGTGGATGTTGAAGAGGTGCAGCCATAGAGATTCATACCCTGGAGTAGACCTTTAGGATGGTCCAAGATCCCTAAAAGCTTGAATTTCAGTGGAAACGTATGTTTCACACTGAACAACTCTTTTGTGAGTAGATTTAATCTGGCAATATTACAACTGTGAAGCATTTACATATTACACTAGGAGCGCCTCCTCCCCTTGTGTTTTTCAGCTGTACAAAGGAAGTTACTCGTTCAGGAATTAAGAGAGAAGAAAACCAGGGCGAACCCCGGGGGCGATGGAGTAGGGGAGAAGAGTCAGGGTAGGAAACAGAGTGAAAAAGGGGAAGGGAGAAAGTGGAACAAATAAGCAATATCTGTGTTTCAACAGTATAAGGTAATCTGTGAGGGTCAGCTCTGTAGCCACCTGGTAAATAGCATAGATAAGCAGCCGTGTTGGCCAACGTCTTGTCAGAGACATTACAATGATGGGGGAGGAAATGGTTAATTTTTCTTTTAAACCAAATTCTCTAAAAATCTGTGTTTTAAAATGTGTTTAAATTACCTCATGTAACAGAGACAATGAGCCTCTCTTCCTCAATGGAGGGGGGAAATGTTTGGGAGAATTTAATGGTGATTGATATAGAATTTCAGACAACCACAGTCTCAAGCAGTATTAGTATCGTATGAGAAAATCTCAAAAGTCTAAAACAGAGACATACTCCCCTATGGGAAAGTCTAGTAGGGAGACATATTTATGTGACGTAGGGTCAAGGTTCACATTCCAAATTTTTGACAGAACCCAGACAGGTATCATTTTTGGTATGAATTTTAATGTAGAGTAATGGCGCCATCTATAGATTACATGGTGTTATTACTAGTGCTTTGGAATTTTTCCATAATTTATTCTGATGTCACTGTATAATGAGATGGCTCTTTAACCACTTTTGATAAGAGGAATTTCATATTATAAATATGCAAGTTTAGAGAGAAAAGGGGTCTTTCCTCTTGAGTCTTGGTTGTTTTTTTTCCTCTTGCTTCCTGGCTCTTCAATTCCAGCTATATACCTGGCTGCCTGCTAAAGAAATCCTAAGAAATCCACACTTATTGGACTGGTAACCGTATATCTTTCTTTATTTAAAATCTGCAAAATTCAGAATCAAATATTTATTTCTTCTATATTTGAAGAAACTTACTTTTCTTATAATTTGTCTTAATTGGACTAGCCAACCATTTGGGATCAATTATAATAAGCTATATTAGCTATAGAAATTCTGAAATTAAGCAGAATTTATTTATTATTGGTAAATTGTTATATTTTGCCAGATAAGTGTAATATAGTTAAACTAGTTGAACAGCCCGTTACACGGGCCACAGTGCCTCTGGCAGCCGGTCGCGGGGCAGTCACGCGCAGTAGAGACTGCCCGCGCAACTGCTGATACAGAGCTGGACGCTCCTTCGGAGCACCCAGCTCTGTATCAGCCGCGGCGCGGGCAGTCTGTACTGCGCATGACTGCCGCACGCGCAGCAGTGTCTACTGCGCATGTCGGGCGTTACACACAACTTAGCAAATTATTATATAGGATAGCTTGGTATATATATTAGTTAATATAATTCTTGGTAATTCTAGAATAATATATTGTGTTTCTGGAAAGGTTATAATAACTAACATTTGATCTGGGGAATTCTTTGAATTCATTTATTAACCCTTTAACTGCTATTTGTCTATTTACTTTGATGTGTTTCTTGGATTTCTTTGTGTTGGTTTTGGATCTAAACTTTTGTACAGTGAAAAGTTTTTAAGCTCTCACTAGACAAAAGAAGCTGCCATCTTGAGTGTGGCATCCTATCTTAATAAGTGGGTTAACCCTTGAAGTACCCTATAGGTTTTATATAGGATTGCTATAGTCATGTTTATGATATATGTTGCATGGAGTTTGGTATACTGTCTACACCTATATTATTAGGTTTGATTCTAAGTCTATTCTTGGTATAATCTATTATTGACTATATTAAATGCAATTTATATGTTTTATTCAGAAGGTATGCAAGATTTGAAATCAGTACATTATTTAATTATAGTGATCTCTATCTGGGACTTTATTCCAGTTAGTTTCTCTAAAATTTTGCTATTGCATATGGTACAAGGAAAATTGTCAGAGGACCTGGCTTCATATTAAAGTTGATTCACCTGACAACATACCTGAAACCTCAATTAGCATAGTTTATACAGTTTCTGGGGCAGAGGTATTCATATACACTGCTGCCAACTGTATTTTATTAATTGTAAGGATCTATTATCCTTTTCTATGCTGCTGAGTGCAATTATTGTTACCTAATACCTCTGAATATACCTATGTGTGGTTAACCTTTTAATTGCTGGTAATCTTAATGGTGATAATTGTGGTTTGAGTTAGTGTATATCTATTGTAATTGCTGATCACTCCTTTATATCATTGTTGCTTGCACTTTATATATATATATAGTGTATTGTACTTAAATAAATGATATATATGTTTGCACAAATATGCGGAATTGATTATTTTAATCAGTTTGTTACTGTGAAGTAGCGTGTCAATACAGTATTGTGTAAGGTCCTCAAAATTATTTAATATTGTCATTTATCTATTTATGTGAAGCTATCCAATCTGATTGGTTCCCTTGTGGATACCTTCAACATAACCGATTCAACAGTCTCTGGGGACAGAAACAGAATCCGTAAAACAAAGATGATTGGTCCACTCACAAACCGGACCTGGATCTGCATAAGACAATGATGTCTGATATCCCAGTACCGTCTATAATACCTATCTTTTCATAGGAACACTAGAGCAACTATGCAAGTGGAAAAAGCATCTCAGGTCCAGGCTTCCAATGAAGTACAAGAAGCGTCAGCACTGATGTCGAGCTGTCTCAGCTTCTTCTTTTTAAAAGGGGAAGTGGAGGACCATTCAGACCTTTTCTGCGACCTTTGAATCATAGAAGCGGAGGGAAACTCCAGAGGAGTAATATTGAGGGACGCACAAAAAGCTGCCATATCATCCACTGAGTAGAGTATCGCCGTTTTTCCGGCAATAGTAGCAGTCAGTGAGAAGGGAAAACCCCACCGGTATTTAATCTATAGATGCTGGAGCAAGTCAGTAAGAGGTTTGATCATGTGGCACTGGCGTAGGGTTTGCTGAGATAAATCATTGAAGAGGTGGATTTCAGTGCCCTCAAACACCATCAAAGTAACATCTCTGCTTTTCCGCATGATATGCTCCTTTGATTCAAAATTGTGCAGGCACATTAACACATCTCTCGGAGTGTCACCCACATAGGCTTTAGACCTCATGACACGGTAGACACGGTCCAACTGGATAGAAGGTGGAGGAGAGTCTTTCAAATCCAAAAATATTGAAGTCACCACCTTTCGTAATTCTTGAGGTGGATTTGCCTCCGGTAAGTTTTTAATGCGGATATTTGACCGCTGGCTGCGATTTTCTAAATCTTCAACTTTCCAGTTGAGATTGTGAATAGTATCATATTGTTCCATAGTGATCTGCTCAAGTGTCAGTGCTCTGTGAAGAATAATTTCTCTTTCATCTTCTAAGAGTTTAACTCTCTGGGTGAGTTGCGTTACATTCCCCATTAGGGTGGCCATTTTAGACCTAAAAGTCATCTTCAGATCCTCTGAGTAAATCCTCAAGGCATCTTTAGAGACGAGGCTCTGCAGCAAAGTGGAAAGCATATTTTCGTCAGTGGAAAGTTGTCCGAATTCTCAGAGTAAGTAGCCATGGCTGTCTTGCCTGGAATCTCAAACGAAATATCAGTCAGTGCTTCTGTATCCAACTGAGAGGAAAGTGATGACGCAGGAGGCTTTGACACGCAAGTAGGCCCTTGTAGTAAAAAGTTGTTTATAGTATTAAATGACCGTTTTCTTATTCTGTCTCCCCCTCATTCTCCTCAATTATTTATGTACAGTGTGTACTATCCTATGTAACAAGCAGTTTGAGGCTAGTAAATGCGAAGTAAGGCTCACATCAGATGAGCTCACCAAAAACACGCCTCACTCCATTGCCATTCAGACCACGCCCAGAATTGAAGCTGCTTTTATTGTGAAACATTACTATCCCTTTAAGTAACTCTTAAAATGTTGACTCTATGAAGTAACAGTACCTACATTCAGGGCTTAAAAGTTGAAGTCCTTTGCTACTAGCCAGACCTGAAAAGTTAGTCGCCACTGCAATCCATAGCATACCCACCAGGGCTGAATCTCTACTCACCAGGGCTAAATTTTCACTCACCATTGGCTAGTGGCGAGTGGAAATTTTGAGCCCTGCCTACACTTATATATTTATTCACTCACAGCACATCTGAAGGGAAACCGGATGATACACAGTAATATTTTAGAATGTGTGTATATATTTTGCATTTCTCTTTGGCATTCTTAATGGTAAATAATAATAGTTAATTTTATAATAATAATAATAATAAAGTTCTAGAATGCATCACTCACTGTGTGCGTAATCGCACATGCTCAGTGGAGACTTGCAGAACGGGCTGATCCGGAGCGGAGAGCTCCAGAAGGCTGACAGCCTGTCTGTGCTCCCGGGCCCGGGGCAGCAGCGGAGATAGCTGGGTCACAAACTGTCACCCAGCACCTCCACTGCTGCCTGGAGCCAGGAGCACAGACAGGCTGTGAGCCCGTGTATTCGGGCTTTGTAACTAGTAATAATAATAATAATAATAATAATATCCTAGTACTGTGAAGCACAATTGGGAAGTTCTGTGCAGTGTTGTAATTAGATGGTAAGCTCATATCCTAATGGCAAGTGGTGATTAGGGTCAATAGCCCTGTGAGCTATTTAATAAGATTTAATAATTTGCCTTAATTACAACGAATGCCTCTTTCTTGGTTCATCTGCTTGCCCACCTTGGTTTTGCACATAACGAAAATTCCACTGGTGGGTCAGCTTATCCAGTACTCACTTTTCCTCCTGGTGCTCTGTCTCTGGGTTTCCATGTGATGTATACAATAGATGCTCAGTGTGGTGGAGTTCTCTCAGCTGATCAAAGCGTTTCTAGATAGCACATCTCTTCATCATGATAAATGACCAGGCCACCTTTTCCTTAGATGTTTTATACCTTCATTGTTTGGAGGGGAAGTATGGAGTCCCACTCCCAAGAGATACTGTCCTGTTGGAAGTCCAAATTCTCATCACAGAACATGATTGTTATTTGTATAGAAATGCTTACCCTGAATATCAGGTTTAAAGGGATAGTAATACTTAAGATTTAAAAAAATATATGTTGTAGGGTTTATGTCCCCAAATAAAACAAGGGTACTCCCACTGCTGACAGGTATTTTATTAAAAAATTATAACAGCTCAAACTTGAATTTTTTAGGTGCACTCTCACAGTGGCCTGAAAATTTACAGTGGTGCTGTTGCTACACCATCCTATGGAGATTTATGGTCTACGGACCAGAGTAGTCCATAGGATGATGTAGCAACAGCGCCACTGTAAAATTTCAGGCCACTGTGATAGTGCACCTAAAAATTCAAGTTTGAGCTGTTAAAAGGATAGTTTGAGCCTTTAAAGGGATAGTAATACTTCAGTATTACAAATCACTATATTAAAGCCCTTGTAAAAAGAAACGTTTTGCCCCCAGTGTCATCTCTCAAACCTTTATGGTTTGAGAGATGAACACTTCCAAAGTTGCCCTCTCCCTCCCCCTTCCCCGTAGTCAGCATTTTAGCTGACTGCAGGGAAGAGAGTCGTACGACTTTCAGGTGGCTCTCCAGCACAGCCTGATCGCGTTAACGAAAAAAAAAACTTTCACTGAAATGGTCTTCTACATGTGCTTGGCTTGCAAGCACACATAGAAGACCATGTTAGTGAAAGTTTTTTTTTTAGTTAACGAGATCGCGGCTCTGCTGCAGAGCCGCCTGATGATCTCTGACCGGATTTCCCTGAGTCAGCTAAAATGCTGACTACGGGGAAGGGGGAGGGAGAGGGCAACTTTAGAAGCGATTATCTCACACTGGGATGACACTGGGGGCAAAACGTTTCTTTTTACAAGGGCTTTAATATAGGGATTTATAATACTGAAGTATTACTATCCCTTTAAGTGACACATGTTCATCATAGATATATTATGATAAATGAGTAAATCAATACAGCAGAGAAAAAAAAAAGCTGCATATATCTAAAAATGTTTGGGAAAGTTGGATAGTCCGCAGATATTGATGAACTGATGAATAAGGCAATGGGTAAAATATAGAAAAGATATTAATGAAATTGTCTCTGATCTCTGCGGTGAGCTAGTTATTCCAAGGCCTGATCAGGTGACCAGGGGACACCCCTTGAGATTAGAGGAAAGGAGGTTTAAACTTCAGAAGAGGAAGGGATTTTTTACGGTAAGGTCTGTCAAATTGTGGAATTCATTGCCCAGGGAGGTAGTTATGGCAGATACAATGGATACATTTAAGAGAAGATTAGATACATTTCTTTCAAAAGGGAACATACAGAGTTATACTGTATCAGTAGGCTGATCAGGAAGGTCTGATAAAGACTAATTTAATTGGTAGCAGGAAAACTATAAAATTCTCAGTTACTAAGGTATGAGGCGAAGGTTCCTAGGGTATCGTGCCACCTCCCAGGCACCCTCTCTCCATCCCAGGTAGGATTTGAGAACCGTGGCTAGGTTCTCTCCCATTCTGCATTACCTAGTTCCAGCAGTGCAGGCTAGTTTCAGTGTTCAGCTCCTGGATAGTGGACTGTAGCGCTGTCCTCACACCTGACCCCGGGAAGGGTTGGGGAAGTGCATATTTGTATATTTTAATTAATAAAGTGGTGTTGATCTTACTGTACCTGTCTGAGTCATTATTTATCTGAGCCACAGTGTCATAGACACAGGTCTTACAAATTCCACATGGTTCAGTTCAGGCTCCAAGGAGTTCAGAGTTTGATTCTGGGCCATAGAGTGGAGAACAAAGACATTTTTTAGGGAACTGAGAGTCTTTGAGTGATGGAAGGGAGGTGAAAATTATCAGTCCTAAGTACCAAATAAACCATTTTAGACATGTGAATAACAATATTTGGAATGGCTAGAGAAACTAGAGTCTTGATTCAATTTCCACTGTTAGGTAGAAACATCGATAGCTTTGTGCACACATTCACTAACAAATGCAGAGGCCCTCTCTTCTGTACAGGACCCCATTCTGCAAGCTGCATCCTTCCCTTACATCTATTTCCCCATTGCTGTGTTACACTTTGAGATGATCCCCATACTTTTACCTCTCTATACAGCAGAATCCCAGCAGTGGATCATCATCAATTCCCTTCAAGGAGCCTTTCTCGTGCTCTACAGACTCGAACCTAAGGATCATTATCTTGCTAGGTGACCCGGAATGACTCCTGGCCAGAGCTTCTTCTTTGGAACACATGCTAAATCCTTCACCCAGAATCCCCTGGAATAGGCTAAAGTATACTCACATTACTAATTCCTGCTTACGGCATGACAAGCCCAAGATCTCCTTCTATTAAAGGCAGACAGGACCACCTAAACTAGCTGAGTGGTACCCTGTTATATAAGCCAGAGTTACATGTAAACAATTAATATAACATGCATGAATTTGTTTATTTTGACAAGCAGACACTGATCATTAGCAGTATTCTTGCTATCTTGTCACTAACACCTACATGAGATCTGCAATCTTTACTAATATACTAATTACTTAATATGGAAGCCTTGTGATTCTGCTTCCAAAGGTTTCCATATTTCTACTGATCAGAGATGGGCAACCTGAAGCCTTTCAGCTGTGGAGAGATGTGTGAGAACATTCACTGGGGGAGAGATTCAACAGAAAATAGCTCCTTTCACAGGATTGCTTGCAAGAAGACCCTTTCTACCTAAATCTTGTTCACAGGGAATTGAGGTGAGTGTCTGTGCACGTGTGTGTTTGTACATGATGACAGTAGTGTGCCTGATGACATGTACAAGGGAACGTGGCACAGGGATGCCACAATGCACCACAAAAAGTTGTTTTACCCATAGATATCAATGGCTTATAAGAGCAGTACACATTTTATTTGAAAACTTGTACATAAGGGTTTTTCTTGCCGAGTAAAACAAGGGTGCTCCAAACAGGGATTTGTCTTATTCAAAAGTTATAACTATTCAAACTGTCATAAAGTGACATCAGTTCTTGACAGTTTGAACACTGGCAGTTTCAACAGATTCTATGATGGAATGTTGTCAATGACTCACCTTTCACATAGAATGCAATAGAATAGCTGTCTAAAAACCAGTTGACCTGTAGATTAACTTTTTGGCCACTAAACAACACCACTAACTAAAAAAAAACAGTTTAAACTGTTTTACTCAGTGGTGAAAAGTCCTGCAACATATATTATTTTCCTCACAAATAAAATGTACTGCTTGTGTAAGCTTCTACAGGTGAGCTTCACCTAATTTTTCTTCCTGTAGAAATTTCCACTGAAAAGAGGGATGTCAATCTCATGTCATGAGAATTATTGCTAGAAGGAAATTAACCCATACAATTCCCATCTGCTCCAGCCACCCAAAGGTTGACTTTGGATGTCTACAGTTCCCATCATTCCCAGCCAGACGAAGGTTGACTGGGGTACTGGCAGATGTAATCCTCCTCATCTGGAAGGTCTCAGACTGCTCATCTCTGATGTAGAAAGATGGAATAGCCTTCTTCAGGAGTAACGAGTGATTTCATTTACAGCACTTCATCTTGGAGTCATTGAGGCCTGTGTAATCTATCGGTACCCATTTTTCCACCTTGTTACTAATACCACAGACCCCAGTATGGCATATTTGACTCCAGATTCCATAGCTCCCCCAAGGGCCTCCGGGTCCTTCAAGTGTCTGGTTGTTTGAGCATCTAAACTTGATGTTGTTTGCAGCTGTGTCATCCTTAAAAGGTCCTTGGTATGGTTCTACTTTCAAGCTGAAGGCGGTTAGATAGCCACTAGTACACATGATCTTCTTGGACCACTGGCCAAACCTGGACAGGTGAGAAGTGTATGGTCAGTAATGCAGAGAAATAATTCTGTTGTAGAGATGAAAGTTTGATGACTTGAGATAAACTTTACCTGAGACCTGTCCATTGATGCATATATCTTTTTGGGGATTTTGACATTTTTATTTTACTGATATTCACAATCAATGGTGATTTTCATGTGGGTCATGGAGGACAGATGACCTGGTACCTCCAGAGGCAGATAACCACCTTCAGATACCCCAGCTGCCTCAGTCATGTGACAGCAGAGATATTGCTTCTAGCAGGGTTCTCAGTCTAAGCAGAGTAGAGATACAGGTAGAATTTTTACTCACCTCTCTCTCCTTTGAAATGTGCTGAGAGTGGGCTACTGGGAGCACTTGAGTCCTGTAACTGCTCCTACTCCCACTCCACTCTCTTGCCTGCTTGCTCAAATATGTCAAGTCTTACTCTGATGCCCTCTCAACTGATGGATCCCCCCCAGATAAAGAACTAATTTAAAAACGGTTTTCTTCCTAATCCCATTTTTGCTGTAGGTAAATTTGAAATGGGGTTAGAGTGAAAAGAATGTTCTGATTGATATTGTACATTCTACCTGTTGGACTGTCTTAATTAGCCCTTTGAGTTGTAAAGTGAAAGTGATGTCCAATGCATTGGACACTCCTTTGATACTATATCTCTTTGAGTGCCAGAGAGTTTAGCAGCCCTTTGGTGCTCAAATAGTTACTGCAATATGAAAGAGAATTCAACCTGTGTCTCACTAGTTATGCTGGATTACAGCTCACATCATTCTTGGAGGTGCAACCCAGCAGCAACTACAGAGCTGCATTTTGAACGTCTCTTATGTATAAGTAACTATTTGAGCATCAATGGTGCCATATTCTTTGCCACTCAAAGGAATACAGTGGATTAAACCTTTAGTGTCAGTGGAATGTGCAATGCACAATGTTTTGGACAACCATTTCCATTTGACAGTTAAAAGGCTACTGGCAAGACTAGTTTTTAGCTGGGGAGTCAACATATTATGAAGCTGCTAATCTAGCTCTTGTCCTGTCTCAGAAGCCATTAATCTAGCTCTTGCTATTTCACAGAAACCTCTAATCTAGCTCTTGCCCGGTCACAGAAGCCACTAATCTAGCTCTTGCCATTTCACAGAAACCTCTATCTAGCTCTTGCCCTGTCACAGAAGTCACTAATCTAGGTCTTGCCCTGTCACAGAAGCTACTAATCTAGCTCTTGCCCTGTCACAGAAGTCATTAATCTAGCTCTTGCCCTGTCACAGAAGTCACTAATCTAGATCTTGCCCTGTCACAGAAGTCACTAAACTAGCTCTTTATCTGTCATAGAAGTCACTAATCTAGCTCTTGCCCTGTCACAGAAGCCACTAAACTAGCTCTTTATCTGTCATAGAAGTCACTAATCTAGCTCTTGCCCTGTCACAGAAGTCACTAATCTAGCTCTTGCCCTGTCACAGAAGTCATTAATCTAGCTCTTGCCCTGTCACAGAAGTCACTAAACTAGCTCTTTATCTGTCATAGAAGTCACTAATCTAGCTCTTGCCCTGTCACAGAAGTCATTAATCTAGCTCTTGCCCTGTCACAGAAGTCACTAATCTAGCTCTTTATCTGTCATAGAAGTCACTAATCTAGCTCTTGCCCTGTCACAGAAGTCACTAATCTAGCTCTTGCCCTGTCACAGAAGTCATTAATCTAGCTCTTGCCCTGTCACAGAAGTCACTAAACTAGCTCTTTATCTGTCATAGAAGTCACTAATCTAGCTCTTGCCCTGTCACAGAAGTCATTAATCTAGCTCTTGCCCTGTCACAGAAGTCACTAATCTAGCTCTTTATCTGTCATAGAAGTCACTAATCTAGCTCTTGCCCTGTCACAGAAGTCACTAATCTAGCTCTTGCCCTGTCACAGAAGTCATTAATCTAGCTCTTGCCCTGTCACAGAAGTCACTAATCTAGCTCTTTATCTGTCATAGAAGTCACTAATCTAGCTCTTGCCCTGTCACAGAAGCCACTAATCTAGATCTTTATCTGTCATAGAAGTCACTAATCTAGCTCTTGCCCTGTCACAGAAGTCATTAATCTAGCTCTTGCCCTGTCACAGAAGTCATTAATCTAGCTCTTGCCCTGTCACAGAAGTCACTAATCTAGCTCTTTATCTGTCATAGAAGTCACTAATCTAGCTCTTGCCCTGTCACAGAAGTCATTAATCTAGCTCTTGCCCTGTCACAGAAGTCATTAATCTAGCTCTTGCCCTGTTACAATTTTCATTAGACACAGCATCCCACAATAATGTGGTTTATGGTGATAGACACTATAGATCTGATTTGATGTGTGCAAGTGTTTATAGAGAGTATTGCCTCGTTGTGCTATACAAATAAAGCAAATCATCACCAACGCTGACAGGCAGGCAATGCTCCCATCATCTAGAAAGGATGCAAAGGGAAGATCTATAACCTCAGATGACCACTACTTGTCCTGTATCTCCACAGCTTTATACAAGGCAAGCGGGCTTAAAGTTATCACTACTTTCAAGTCCTGGCGGTGCATTTACCTTGTGTGTAAGGGTGGGCGAAAAGTCCCATTTATTTTACTATGGAAATTTTGGAAGATAATCTGCAATTTGCTGCTTTTTCCATAAAAATTATCATGCCTAATTCCCTCCCCCGAAAAAATGTTTGCCTTTTCTTCAACTTGAAGACATATCCTGTGGAAATCATGCTGGTTACCACTGGGGTTTAGACTATATGTGTGGTTCCAGCTGTAGTGCGACAAGGCTTGTAGGGTGATAAGGCTTGAGGTCAGCATATGTGGTTCTATTGCTACTAGTACAGTTCTATTACCACCAGTGGTAGTGGTTATATTAATACCAGCTCAGTGGGACTAGGCTGGTGGTCAGTATTTGTGGTTTTATGGCAACCAGTGCAGTGAGACAAGGCTGGAGGCCAGAATGTGTGGCTCTATGGCTACCAGTGAAGTGAAACAAGGCTGGGGGTCAGAATGCGTTGTTCCATGGAAATCAGTGTACTGGGACAAGGCTGAGGGTCAGTATATATATATATATATATATATATATATATATATATATATATATATATATATGTGGTTCTATGGCAACCAGTGCAGTGAAACAAGGCTGGAGGTCAGAATGAGGGGCTCCATGACAACCAGTGCAGTGGGACATGACTAAGGGTCAGTATATGTGTCTCTATGGCTATCAGTGCAGTGAACCAAGGCTAATGATCAGTGTGTGGGGATCTATGGCTACCAGTGCAGTAGAACAAGGCTGGAGGACAGTATGTGTGCTTCCATGGCAACCAATGCAGTGGGATAAGGCTGGATGGTGTGTATGTATGGTATTATAGCTACCATTTAACAAGGCTGGGGGTCAGTATGTGTGGTTCTATGGCTACTGTGGGACAAGGCTGCTGAAGGTCAGTATGTGTGGTTTTACGACTATCATGGATCAAGGCTGGGGTTCAGTATGTGTGATTCTATGGCTACTGCAGGATAAGGTTGAGGGTCATTATGTGTTGCTACAGCTACCATTGCAGTGGGACAAGGCTGAGGGTCAGGACATCAGGACACCAGGGTTATACACTTATATACACACCACACAGTCTGATCTCCTAAACACAGGGACACCAGGGTGATACACTTCTATACACACCACACAGTCTGATCTCCTAAACACAGAGACACCAGGGTGATACATTTATATACACACCACACAGTCTGATCTCCTAAACACAGAGACACCAGGGTGATACACTTCTATACACACCACACAGTCTGATCTCCTAAACACAGGGACACCAGGGTGATGATACACTTATATACACACCACACAGTCTGATCTCCTAAACACAGGGACACCAGAGTGATACACTTCTATACACACCACACAGTCTGATCTCCTAAACACAGAGACACCAGGGTGATACACTTATATACACACCACACAGTGTGATCTCCTAAACACAGGGACACCAGGGTGATACACTTCTATACACACCACACAGTCTGATCTCCTAAACACAGGGACACCAGGGTGATGATACACTTCTATACACACCACACAGTCTGATCTCCTAAACACAGGGACACCAGGGGGATACACTTATATACACACCACACAGTCTGATCTCCTAAACACAGGAACACCAGCGTGATACACTTCTATACACACCACACAGTCTGATCTCCTACACACAAGGACACCAGGGTGATACACTTCTATACACACCACACAGTCTGATCTCCTAAACACAGTGACACCAGGGTGATACACTTATATACACACCACATAGTCTGATCTCCTAAACACAGGAACACCAGGGTGATACACTTATACACACCACACAGTCTGATCTCCTAAACACAGGAACACCAGGGTGATACACTTATATACACACCACACAGTCTGATCTCCTAAACACAGGAACACCAGCGTGATACACTTATATACACACCACACAGTCTGATCTCCTAAACACAAGGACACCAGGGTGATACACTTCTATACACACCACACAGTCTGATCTCCTAAACACAGTGACACCAGGGTGATACACTTATATACACACCACATAGTCTGATCTCCTAAACACAGGGACACCAGGGTGATACACTTCTATACACACCACACAGACTGATCTCCTAAACACAGGGACACCAGGGTGATACACTTATACACACACCACACAGTCTGATCTCCTAAACACAGGGACACCAGGGTGATACACTTATATACACACCACACAGTCTGATCTCCTAAACACAGGGACACCAGGGTTATACACTTATATACACACCACACAGTCTGATCTCCTAAACACAGGGACACCAGGGTGATACACTTCTATACACACCACACAGTCTGATCTCCTAAACACAGTGACACCAGGGAGATACACTTATATACACACCACACAGTCTGATCTCCTAAACACAGAGACACCAGGGTGATACATTTATATACACACCACACAGTCTGATCTCCTAAACACAGAGACACCAGGGTGATACACTTATATACATACCACACAGTCTGATCTCCTAAACACAGGGACACCAGGGTGATGATACACTTATATACACACCACACAGTCTGATCTCCTAAACACAGGGACACCAGGGTGATGATACACTTCTATACACACCACACAGTCTGATCTCCTAAACACAGGGACACCAGGGGGATACACTTATATACACACCACACAGTCTGATCTCCTAAACACAGGAACACCAGCGTGATACACTTATATACATACCACACAGTCTGATCTCCTAAACACAGGAACACCAGCGTGATACACTTATATACACACCACACAGTCTGATCTCCTAAACACAAGGACACCAGGGTGATACACTTCTATACACACCACACAGTCTGATCTCCTAAACACAGTGACACCAGGGTGATACACTTATATACACACCACACAGTCTGATCTCCTAAACACAGGGACACCGGGGTGATACACTTCTATACACACCACACAGTCTGATCTCCTAAACACAGGGACACCAGAGTGATACACTTATATACACACCACACAGTGTGATCTCCTAAACACAGGGACACCAGGGCGATACACTTCTATACACACCACACAGACTGATCTCCTAAACACAGGGACACCAGGGTGATACACTTCTATACACACCACACAGTCTGATCTCCTAAACACAGGGACACCAGGGTGATACACTTCTATACACACCACACAGTCTGATCTCCTAAACACAGGGACACCAGAGTGATACACTTATATACACACCACACAGTGTGATCTCCTAAACACAGGGACACCAGGGTGATACACTTCTATACACACCACACAGACTGATCTCCTAAACACAGGGACACCAGGGTGATACACTTATACACACACCACACAGTCTGATCTCCTAAACACAGGGACACCAGGGTGATACACTTATATACACACCACACAGTCTGATCTCCTACACACAGGGACACCAGGGTGATACACTTATATACACACCACACAGTCTGATCTCCTAAACACAGGGACACCAGGGTGATACACTTATATACACACCACACAGTCTGATCTCCTAAACACAGGGACAACAGGGTGATACACTTCTATACACACCACACAGTCTGATCTCCTACACACAGGGACACCAGGGTGATACACTTATTTACACACCACACAGTCTGATCTCCTAAACACAGGGACACCAGGGTGATACACTTATATACACACCACACAGTCTGATCTCCTAAACACAGAGACACCAGTGTGATACACTTATATACACACCACACAGTCTGATCTCCTAAACACAGGGACACCAGGGTGATACACTTCTATACACACCACACAGTCTGATCTCCTAAACACAGGGACACCAGGGTGATACACTTCTATACACACCACACAGTCTGATCTCCTAAACACAGGGACACCAGGGTGATACACTTCTATACACACCACACAGTCTGATCTCCTAAACACAGGGACACCGGGGTGATACACTTCTATACACACACCACACAGTCTGATCTCCTAAACACAAGGACACCAGGGTGATACACTTCTATACACACCACACAGTGTGATCTCCTAAACACAGGGACACCAGAGTGATACACTTATATACACACCACACAGTGTGATCTCCTAAACACAGGGACACCAGGGTGATACACTTATATACACACCACACAGTCTGATCTCCTAAACACAGGGACAACAGGGTGATACACTTCTATACACACCACACAGTCTGATCTCCTAAACACAGGAACACCAGAGTGATACACTTATATACACACCACACAGTGTGATCTCCTAAACACAGGGACACCAGGGTGATACACTTATATACACACCACACAGTCTGATCTCCTAAACACAGGGACAACAGGGTGATACACTTCTATACACACCACACAGTCTGATCTCCTACACACAGGGACACCAGGGTGATACACTTATTTACACACCACACAGTCTGATCTCCTAAACACAGGGACACCAGGGTGATACACTTCTATACACACCACACAGTCTGATCTCCTAAACACAGGGACACCAGGATGATACACTTATATACACACCACACAGTCTGATCTCCTACACACAAGGACACCAGGGTGATACACTTATATACACATCACACAGTCTGATCTCCTAAACACAGGGACACCAGGGTGATACACTTCTATACACACCACACAGTCTGATCTCCTAAACACAGGGACACCAGGGTGATACACTTATATACACACCACACAGTGTGATCTCCTAAACACAGGGACACCAGGGTGATACACTTATATACACACCACACAGTCTGATCTCCTACACACAGGGACACCAGGGTGATACACTTATTTACACACCACACAGTCTGATCTCCTAAACACAGGGACACCAGGGTGATACACTTATATACACACCACACAGTCTGATCTCCTAAACACAGAGACACCAGTGTGATACACTTATATACACACCACACAGTCTGATCTCCTAAACACAGGGACACCAGGGTGATACACTTCTATACACACCACACAGTCTGATCTCCTAAACACAGGGACACCAGGGTGATACACTTCTATACACACCACACAGTCTGATCTCCTAAACACAGGGACACCAGGGTGATACACTTCTATACACACCACACAGTCTGATCTCCTAAACACAGGGACACCGGGGTGATACACTTCTATACACACACCACACAGTCTGATCTCCTAAACACAAGGACACCAGGGTGATACACTTCTATACACACCACACAGTGTGATCTCCTAAACACAGGGACACCAGAGTGATACACTTATATACACACCACACAGTGTGATCTCCTAAACACAGGGACAACAGGGTGATACACTTCTATACACACCACACATTCTGATCTCCTAAACACAGTGACACCAGGGAGATACACTTATATACACACCACACAGTCTGATCTCCTAAACACAGGGACACCAGGGTGATACACTTCTATACACACCACACAGTCTGATCTCCTAAACACAGTGACACCAGGGAGATACACTTATATACACACCACACAGTCTGATCTCCTAAACACAGAGACACCAGGGTGATACACTTATATACACACCACACAGTCTGATCTCCTAAACACAGGGACACCAGGGTGATGATACACTTCTATACACACCACACAGTCTGATCTCCTAAACACAGGGACACCAGGGGGATACACTTATATACACACCACACAGTCTGATCTCCTAAACACAGGAACACCGGGGTGATACACTTCTATACACACCACACAGTCTGATCTCCTAAACACAGTGACACCAGGGTGATACACTTATATACACACCACACAGTCTGATCTCCTAAACACAGGGACACCGGGGTGATACACTTCTATACACACCACACAGTCTGATCTCCTAAACACAGGGACACCAGAGTGATACACTTATATACACACCACACAGTGTGATCTCCTAAACACAGGGACACCAGGGCGATACACTTCTATACACACCACACAGACTGATCTCCTAAACACAGGGACACCAGGGTGATACACTTCTATACACACCACACAGTCTGATCTCCTAAACACAGGGACACCAGGATGATACACTTATATACACACCACACAGTCTGATCTCCTACACACAAGGACACCAGGGTGATACACTTATATACACATCACACAGTCTGATCTCCTAAACACAGGGACACCAGGGTGATACACTTCTATACACACCACACAGTCTGATCTCCTAAACACAGGGACACCAGGGTGATACACTTCTATACACACCACACAGTCTGATCTCCTACACACAGGGACACCAGGGTGATACACTTATTTACACACCACACAGTCTGATCTCCTAAACACAGGGACACCAGGGTGATACACTTCTATACACACCACACAGTCTGATCTCCTACACACAAGGACACCAGGGTGATACACTTATATACACATCACACAGTCTGATCTCCTAAACACAGGGACACCAGGGTGATACACTTCTATACACACCACACAGTCTGATCTCCTAAACACAGGGACACCAGGGTGATACACTTATATACACACACCACACAGTCTGATCTCCTAAACACAGGGACACCAGGGTGATACACTTATATACACACCACACAGTCTGATCTAAACACAGGGACACCAGGGTGATACACTTATACACACACCACACAGTCTGATCTCCTAAACACAGGGACACCAGGGTGATACACTTATATACACACCACACAGTCTGATCTCCTAAACACAGGGACACCAGGGTGATACACTTATATACACACCACACAGTCTGATCTCCTAAACACAGGGACACCAGGGTGATACACTTATATACACACCACACAGTCTGATCTCCTAAACACAGGGACACCGGGGTGATACACTTATATACGCACCACACAGTCTGATCTCCTAAACACAGGGACACCAGGGTGATACACTTCTATACACCCCACACAGTCTGATCTTCTAAACACAGGGACACCAGGGTGATACACTTATATACACACCACACAGTCTGATCTCCTAAACACAGGGACACCAGGGTGATACACTTATATACACATCACACAGTCTGATCTCCTAAACACAGGGACACCAGGGTGATACACTTATATACACACCACACAGTCTTATCTCCTAAACACAGGGACACCAAAGTGATACACTTATATACACACCACACAGTCTGATCTCCTAAACACAGGGACACCAAAGTGATACACTTATATACACACCACACAGTCTGATCTCCTAAACACAGGGACACCAGGGTGATACACTTATATACACACCACACAGTCTTATCTCCTAAACACAGGGACACCAGGGTTATACACTTATATACACACCACACAGTCTGATCTCCTAAACACAGGGACACCAGGGTGATACACTTATATACACACCACACAGTCTGATCTCCTAAACACAGGGACACCAGGGTGATACACTTCTATACACCACACAGTCTGATCTCCTAAACACAGAGACACCAGGGTGATACACTTATATACACACCACACAGTCTGATCTCCTAAACACAGGGACACCAGGGTGATACACTTCTATACACACCACACAGTCTGATCTCCTAAACACATGGACACCAGGGTGATACACTTCTATACACCACACAGTCTGATCTCCTAAACACAGGGACACCAGGGTGATACACTTCTATACACACCACACAGTCTGATCTCCTAAATACAGGGACACCAGGGTGATACACTTATATACACACCACACAGTCTGATCTCCTAAACACAGGGACACCAGGGTGATACACTTATATACACACCACACAGTCTGATCTCCTAAACACACGGACACCAGGTTGATACACTTATATACACACCACACAGTCTGATCTCCTAAACACAGGGACACCAGGGTGATACACTTATATACACACCACACAGTCTGATCTCCTAAACACAGGAACACTAGGGTGATACACTTCTATACACCACACAGTCTGATCTCCTAAACACAGGGACACCAGGGTGATGATACACTTATATACACACCACACAGTCTGATCTCCTAAACACAGGGACATCAGGGTGATACACTTATATACACACCACACAGTCTGATCTCCTAAACACAGGGACACCAGGGTGATACACTTCTATACACACCACACAGTCTGATCTCCTAAACACAGGGACACCAGGGTGATACACTTCTATACACACCACACAGTCTGATCTCCTAAACACAGGGACACCAGGGTGATACACTTATATACACCCCACACAGTCTGATCTCCTAAACACAGGGACACCAGGGTGATCCACTTATATACATACCACACAGTCTGATCTCCTAAACACAGGGACACCAGGGTGATACACTTATGTACATACCACACAGTCTGATCTCCTAAACACAGGGACACCAGGGTGATACACTTATGTACACACCACACAGTCTGATCTCCTAAACACAGGGACACCAGGGTGATGCACTTATATACACACCACACAGTCTGATCTCCTAAACACAGGGACATCAGGGTGATATACTTATATACACACCACACAGTCTTATCTTCTAAACACAGGGACACCAGGGTGATTCACTTATATACACACCACACAGTCTTATCTTCTAAACACAGGGACACCAGAGTGATTCACTTATATACACACCACACAGTCTGATCTACTAAACACAGGGACACCAGGGTGATATACTTATATACACACCACACAGTCTGATCGCCTAAACACAGGGAGACCAGGGTGATACACTTATATACACACCACACAGTCTGATCGCCTAAACACAGGGACACCAGGGTGATACACTTATATGCACACCACACAGTCTTATCTCCTAAACACAGGGACACCTGGGTTATACACTTATATGCACACCACACAGTCTTATCTCCTAAACACAGGGACACCAGGGTTATACACTTAAAATACACACACCACACAGTCTGATCTCCTAAACACAGGGACACCTGGGTTATACACTTATATGCACACCACACAGTCTTATCTCCTAAACACAGGGACACCAGGGTGATACACTTCTATACACACCACACAGTCTGATCTCCTAAACACAGGGACACCAGGGTGATGCACTTCTATACACACCACACAGTCTGATCTCCTAAACACAGGGACATCAGGGTGATATACTTATATACACACCATACAGTCTGATCTACTAAACACAGGGACACCAGGGTGATATACTTATATACACACCACACAGTCTGATCGCCTAAACACAGGGACACCAGGGTGATACACTTATATACACACCACACAGTCTGATCGCCTAAACACAGGGACACTAGGGTGATGATACACATCTATACACACCACACAGTCTGATCTCCTAAACACAGGGACACCAGGGTAATACACTTATATACACACCACACATTCTGATCTCCTAAACACAGGGACACCAGGGTGATACACTTATATACACACACCACACAGTCTGATCTCCTAAACACAGGGACACCAGGGTGATACACTTATATACACACCACACAGTCTGATCTCCTAAACACAGGAACACCAGGGTGATACACTTATATACACACCACACAGTCTGATCTCCTAAACACAGGGATACCAGTGTATGATACACTTCTATACACACCACACAGTCTGATCTCCTAAACACAGGGACATCAGGGTGATACACTTATATACACTCCACACAGTCTGATCTCCTAAACACAGGGACAGCAGGGTGATACACTTCTATACACACCACACAGTCTGATCTCCTAAACACAGGGACACCAGGGTGATACACTTATATACACACACCACACAGTCTGATCTCCTAAACACAGGGACAGCAGGGTGATACACTTCTATACACACCACACAGTCTGATCCCCTAAACACAGGGACAGCAGGGTGATACACTTATATACACACACCACACAGTCTGATCTCCTAAACACAGGGACACCAGGGTGATACACTTATATACACACCACACAGTCTGATCTCCTAAACACAGGGACACCATGGTGATGATACACTTCTATACACACCACACAGTCTGATCTCCTAAACACAGAGACATCAGGGTGATACACTTATATACACACCACACAGTCTGATCTCCTAAACACAGGGACACCGGGGTGATACACTTATATACACATCACACAGTCTGATCGTCTAAACACAGGGACACCAGGGTGATGATACACTTCTATACACACCACACAGTCTTATCTCCTAAATACAGGGACACCAGGGTGATACACTTATATACGCACCACACAGTCTGATCTCCTAAACACAGGGACACTGGGGAGAAACACTTATATACACACACCACACAGTTTGATCTCCTAAACACAGGGACACCAGGGTGATGATACACTTCTATACACACCACACAGTCTGATCTCCTAAACACAGGGACATCAGGGTGATACACTTATATACACACCACACAGTCTGATCTCCTAAACACAGGGACACCAGGGTGATACACTTATATACACACACCACACAGTCTGATCTCCTAAACACAGGGACACCAGGGTGATACACTTATATACACACAACACAGTCTGATCTCCTAAACACAGGGACAGCAGTGTGATATAATTATATACACACCACACAGTCTGATCTCCTAAACACAGGGATACCAGTGTATGATACACTTCTATACACACCACACAGTCTGATCTCCTAAACACAGGGACATCAGGGTGATACACTTATATACACACCACATAGTCTGATCTCCTAAACACAGGGACACTGGGGTGATACACTTATATACACACCACACAGTCTGATCTCCTAAACACAGGAACACCAGGGTGATACACTTATATATATACACCACACAGTCTGATCTCCTAAACACAGGGACACCAGGGTGATACACTTATATACACACCACACAGTCTGATCGTCTAAACACAGGGACAGCAGGGTGATACACTTATATACACATCACACAGTCTGATCGTCTAAACACAGGGACACCAGGGTGATGTTACACTTCTATACACACCACACAGTCTTATCTCCTAAACACAGGGACACCAGGGTGATACACTTATATACGCACCACACAGTCTGATCTCCTAAACACAGGGACACCGGGGAGATACACTTATATACACACACCACACAGTTTGATCTCCTAAACACAGTGACACCAGGGTGATGATACACTTCTATACACACCGCATAGTCTGATCTCCTAAACACAGGGACATCAGGGTGATACACTTATATACACACCACACAGTCTGATCTCCTAAACACAGTGACACCAGGGTGATGATACACTTCTATACACACCGCACAGTCTGATCTCCTAAACACAGGGACAGCAGGGTGATACACTTCTATACACACCACACAGTCTGATCTCCTAAACACAGGGACACCAGGGTTATATAATTATATACACACCACACAGTTTGATCTCCTAAACACAGGGACAGCAGGGTGATGATACACTTCTATACACACCGCACATTCTGATCTCCTAAACACAGGGACATCAGGGTGATAAACTTATATACACACCACACAGTCTGATCTCCTAAACAGAGGGACACCGGGGTGATACACTTATATACACACACCACACAGTCTTATCTCCTAAACACAGGGACACCAGGGTGATACACTTCTATACACACCACACAGTCTGATCTTCTAAACACAGGGACACCAGGGTGATATAATTATATACACACCACACAGTCTGATCTCCTAAACACAGGGATACCAGTGTATGATACACTTCTATACACACCACACAGTCTGATCTCCTAAACACAGGGACATCAGGGTGATACACT
Organism: Rhinophrynus dorsalis; assembly: GCA_037306005.1. Lineage (NCBI taxonomy): Eukaryota > Metazoa > Chordata > Amphibia > Anura > Rhinophrynidae > Rhinophrynus > Rhinophrynus dorsalis. Next base: position 541,236,662 of record CM074721.1, on the reverse strand, counting down.
TATATACACACCACACAGTCTGATCTCCTAAACACAGGGACAGCAGGGTGATACACTTCTATACACACCACACAGTCTGATCTCCTAAACACAGGGACACCAGGGTGATACACTTATATACACACACCACACAGTCTGATCTCCTAAACACAGGGACAGCAGGGTGATACACTTCTATACACACCACACAGTCTGATCTCCTAAACACAGGGACACCAGGGTGATATAATTATATACACACCACACAGTCTGATCTCCTAAACACAGGGATACCAGTGTATGATACACTTCTATACACACCACACAGTCTGATCTCCTAAACAGAGGGACAGCAGGGTGATACACTTATATACACACCACATAGTCTGATCTCCTAAACACAGGGACACTGGGGTGATACACTTATATACACACCACACAGTCTGATCTCCTAAACACAGGAACACCAGGGTGATACACTTATATATATACACCACACAGTCTGATCTCCTAAACACAGGGACACCAGGGTGATACATTTATATACACACCACACAGTCTGATCGTCTAAACACAGGGACACCAGGGTGATACACTTATATACACACCACACAGTCTGATCTCCTAAACACAGGGACACCAGGGTGATGATACACTTCTATACACACCATACAGTCTGATCTCCTAAACACAGGGACACCAGTGTGATACACTTATATACACACCACACCGTCTGGTCTCCTAAACACAGGAGATACAGTACATACCTCTAGGAGTTATTAGGGATCCATACCTCCCAAATGTCCCTCTTTAGGAGATATTAGGTGTATATACCTCCCAAGTGTCCCTCTTTAGGATATATTAGAGGTCTATACCTCCCAAGTGTCCCTCTTTAGGAGATATTAGGGGTCCATACCTCCCACGTATCCCTCTTTAGGAGATATTAGGGGTCCATACCTCCCAAGTGTCCCTATTTAGGAGATATTAGGGGTCCGCACCTCCCAAGTGTCCCTCTTTAGGAGATATTAGGGGTCCATACCTCCCAAGTGTCCATCTTTAGGAGATATTAGTGGTCTGTACCTCCCAAGTGTATCTCTTTAGAAGGCACAGTTCCTCTGTGAGACCCAAATCCCTCTTTCTCACCCTGGTTTCTCTCCTTTTAGGAGACCGCCAGAAAGATCTCATATAGAGACAGAAATATGTTTTTAAGTCCCATGAGTGCAATACGTACTCTTGGCTCTCTCTATCTCTCTTTATTATTTTTATTTTTCTTAAAGGGCACTCCCACTGCTGAGAGATATTTTAGTCAAATGTTATTGCAACTCAAACCTGCAATTTTTGGGTGCAGTACTTCCATGGCCTGAAATTTTATGATGCTACAGTCAATTAACAATAATAGGGCTGTAATTTTTCAGGCTAAGGTGGTACTGTACCCAAAGGATGAGATACAATAAAACATCTCTCAGGAGTGTGAGTCCCTTGTTTGACTCAGCAGAATAAATCCTGCAATGTGTATTTTCCTATATTAAGCTTTTCTATACCTTTTGAAGAAGAACTGTCCCCTTTCCAAGGGTCAAGAGGTTAAAGGGATAGTAATATTTCACAATAAAAGCAGCTCCATTTAATCTTCATAGTATTTGGGCCATGGAGAGTGTTATTTCAATACTGTCAGAGTTGTAGTACAAGAGTAATTGAATGATAAAGTATCCTCCTCCCGTCCCTTTTACTGATGTAACACTGCTCACCTCAGAGCAGCAAGACTGTCCGGAACTACAACTCTGACAAAGCAATGCGTTGCGTACCCCTCTGGCACTCAGAGGGTTAAACAGGGGCTGTTTAGGCTGGATTCAAATGTAAGAGATAAATGTTACCTCCCGTTTTAGCAAAAACTAGTTGAAGAGCCTGTTACACGGGCCACAGTGCCACTGCCAGCCGGTCGCGGGGCAGTCATGCACAGTAGAGACTGCCCGCACCGCTGCTGATACAGTGCCAACTAGTGGAGGTGCAGTCATGCACAGTAGAGACTGCCCACACTGCGGCTGATACAGTGCCAACCAGTGGAGGTGCAGTCATGCACAGTAGAGACTGCCCACACTGCGGCTGATACAGTGCCAACCAGTGGAGGTGCAGTCATGCACAGTAGAGACTGCCCACACTGCGGCTGATACAGTGCCAACCAGTGGAGATGCAGTCATGCACAGTAGAGACTGCCCACACTGCGGCTGATACAGTGCCAACCAGTGGAGGTGCAGTCATGCACAGTAGAGACTGCCCACACTGCGGCTGATACCATGCCAACCAGTGGAGGTGCAGTCATGCACAGTAGAGACTGCCCACACTGCGGCTGATACAGTGCCAACCAGTGGAGGTGCAGTCATGCACAGTAGAGACTGCCCACACTGCGGCTGATACAGTGCCAACCAGTGGAGATGCAGTCATGCACAGTAGAGACTGCCCACACTGCGGCTGATACAGTGCCAACCAGTGGAGGTGCAGTCATGCACAGTAGAGACTGCCCACACTGCGGCTGATACAGTGCCAACCAGTGGAGGTGCAGTCATGCACAGTAGAGACTGCCCACACTGCGGCTGATACCATGCCAACCAGTTGCCGGGCAGTCTTGTTCAGTAGAGACTTCCCACGCCGCAGGTGATACAGTGCCAGCCGGTCGCTGTGCAGTCATGCACAGTAGAGACTGCCAGCGCCACGGCTGATACAGAGCTGGATGTTCCTTTGGAGTTTCACACTCTGTATCAGCCTCATCACTGGCGGTCTCTACTACGCATGACTTCGTCGTTACACACGTTTTAGCGAATTATTATATAGGATGTTCCTATTGGAGTCTGTTGGGGAACCTGGAGATAAAAGAAGAGATAAAATTAGCTCCTGCATTTGAATCCATCCCTTTGGAGACCACTCCTGTGCATGTTTTTAATGCCCATTACCTTTGTGAAAGTGGAAATCGATGGAGAAACGCATAAACGTGAAGGGTTGTACTTTTTTGTTTGCATGGTGTGTTGTTATCCATTGATTTAAATAAAACTTTTTATTTTGGATATCATCCTTTGTAAAGCAGCCGTCTATTTCTTCGATAATGGAGTAATTCAATAAGGAGAAGGTTTAATTTCTCTGGTTTACTTTTAAAAGGCTGCACGCAAAAGAGAGCGTGACCTTTTGACATATTAACCATGTCAAAAAGACAAACCTGCACTCGTCTATATGAATTTAAATATGTGCCCTGTAACGTGCATATATAATATTTCTTAGCAAATATGTGCCCTGTAATCTATATATATAAAAAGAAAGCCTCATTACATAATTTATATCTCCTCAGAAGACACACACATACAAGAGAATGGCTCATTACATAATTTATGTCTCCTTGGGAGACACACACACCCAGGGGTGGAAGTAAGTAGGAGTTACTGCTCTCTTTGCGTGATTCAATGGGGGCGTGATTTTCACAGTACTATCCAGCCTGCCCACCACTATCCAACTGAGGAAAAAAACAAAATGGCTGCCACTTGCTCCTACACCACAGACACACACATGCCCCCACTCACACAGCACCAAACAAACACACGGCCCACTCACACACACAGCACCACACACACAGAGCACCAAACACACACACACAAAGCCAAAAAGAAATATGGCTGACACACACACACAGTCACTCACTCTGACTCCCAGTGGCCTCAGCAGGTCCTGTAGTACAGCTAATGAAGGGAAGCTGCAGCACCAGAGGATCAAAATGGCACTTAAAGGATTAAGGTAGACCCTCATTGCTGAATTATTTCTTGACTGTCATCATTTGCCATGCAAGACACAGGACAGGCAGGCATCAGGTTAACACTTAACCCACTGACTGCCACAGGGATGTGTATCAAGTTTTACCCCTCAGGGAATCTGTTCAAGCCCCTTACACTGTAAACTTGCATTTCCCTCCCACTTCTCCTCCTTCCCCAGCCTATTACTAACACTTTTTCACATTTATATTAAGCTCTGCCACTACTAGCGATTAAGCCCCGCCCACTTTTAACCCAAATTGCCTCATTGCTCTTTCCACATCAGCAGCACATGACTCCACAAGTAAAAGTTCCCATGTATGAATACACTTCCCACTGCCCATCCTGCCCACCACTATCTAACTGAGGAAAAAAATAAAGTGGCTGCCACTTGCTCCTACACCACAGACACACACACATGCCCCACTCACACAGCACCAAACACACACACACACAAACAGAAATATATATAGCTGACACACACACACACAGTCACTCACTCTGACTCCCAGTGGCCTCAGCAGGACCTGTAATACAAACACTGAAGGGAAGCTGCAGCACCAGGGGAACAAAATGGCACTCAAAGGGTTAAGGTATGCCCTCACTGCTGAATTATTTCTTGACTGTCATCATTTGCCATGCAAGACACAGGACAGGCAGCCACCAGGTTAACACTTAAACCTAGGGTGAACACACATCCCAGAATGCCCCGGATTGTCCCTTATTGGGGGTTTGTGTGTCCCGCATCCCAGGTCACCCCCCACCCGGGACAACAAAGAGTCCTGGAATGGAGCAAAATGCACCAGTCCAGCCAGCTAATGAAATGCATTTGCTATATAGCTCTCATTGGCTGTGTGTGCAAGACAGCTGGCGCTGCAAGTGAGACCCACGACTGAGGCTCCCGCCGGCGCTGACCATCTTTCTGAGGCTGTTCCCACTGGGAACTCTTACTCTGTGTCAGCCTCAGAAAGATGATCAGTGCCAGGGGGAGCCTCAGCCGCGGGACTAGGGTGACCACATGTCCCGGAATGGCAGAATGGAAATGTGGTCACCCTACTTAACCCACTGACTGCCACAGGGTTGTGTATCAAGGTTTACCCCTCAGGAAGTGCGCTCAAAACCCTCACGCTATAAACTTGCATTTCCCTCCCACTTCTCCTCCTTCCCCAGCCTATTACTAACACTTTTTCACATTTATGTTAAGCTCCGCCCCCTACTTGCAATTAAGCCCTGCCCGCTTTTAACCCAGATTGCCCCATTTGTCTCTCCACATCAGCACCACATGAGTCCCCTCCAGGGACTCCACAAGTCAAAGTTCCCAGGTATGAATACACTTCCCACTGCTATTTAACTCTGACATGCCTCTCTATACCTTAACCCTCTGAGTGCCAGAGGGGTTCACAACGCATTGCAACACCTTCTGACATTCAAACAGTTAACATGCTGGTATAACACTCCTTTTATTTTCTGCTTTCCATTTGCACAACCAAAACACACACAGGCATAATCCTGCAATTCTGGCCCAAAGTAAAGGAGAAATAAAATACAACATTGCATACCTCCCAAGTGTCTGTTCCATGTGTTTGTATGTCTGTTGCATGCCTGTGTATGTCTGTTGCATGTCTGTGTGTGTGTGTGCTTTTGTCAGTTGTGTGCATGTGTGTGCATGTATCTGTTGTTTGTGTGTCTGCTGTAGCATGTGTGTGTGTCTGTAGTGTGTGCGTGTGTGTGTCTGTAGCGTGCGTGTGTCTGTTGCATGTGTGTATGCACATATGTCAGTTGCGTGCGTATGTGTGCATGTGCCTGGTGTGTGCATGTGTCTGTTGTGTGTGTGTGTCTGTAGCATGTGTGTGTGTCTGTAGCGTATGTATCTGTAGCGTGCGTGTGCATGTGTCTGTAGTGTGTGTCTGTAGAGTGTGTGTGGGTGTGTGTGTCTGTAGCGTGTGTGTGTCTGTAGCATGTATGTGTGTGTGTGTCTGTAGTGCGTGTGCGCATGTGTCTTTGGCGTGTGCGCATATGTCTGTTGCATGTGTGTACGCACGTATGTCTGTTGCATGTGTGTGTATACGTATGTCTGTTGCATGTGTGTGTGTATGTCTGTTGCATGTGTGTGTGCATATCTGCTACCTGTGTGTGAGCATTTCTGTTGTGCGCATGTGTGTCTACGCATGTATGTTGAGTGTGTGTGTGTACATCTCTGTTACATATGTGTGTCCATGTGTTCATCTCCAGTCTGTCTGTGTGTGTATGCATGTCTTTTGCATGTCTCTGCCGCTCACTGTGTGTATGTATCTGCCTGTGTGTTGCATATGTCTGTGTTTATCAGTGTGTCTACATTTCACACATGTGCACCCAACGGTTATAACATGACGGGCAACGCCGTCCCACATTGCTAGTGTACATATATAATATTTCTTAGAAAATTTGTGAGATTTTAGTATTCACAAATTGGCCAAGTCGTGCGTAAGCTTGCCACCGTGCCAAGGTTTCTCACTTGCGGCAAGTCCTACTCTAATACAACTAAAAAAAAAAAACCCTATCTAAATTTCAAATTCTCTGAGATGTTATACATTAACCATGTCAGTATAATAAAAATGCAGACATGAGAATTTCTCACTGCAAGACAGCACGAGATTCTCATGTCGGGTAATGAAAGGTCGCATCCCAGTCTTGCTGAGAGTTCAATGTCAACTCGTTCGGGGTGCACCAGATCAAGCTTGTACCACTAGCACTGCCGGGGTTAAGAATAATAATAATCATTTAAACCTTTGAGTGTCAAAAGTAAGCAAAGCATTGCTCTACAATCCATTGCGTACCATCCTGGCAATCAAAAGGTTAAATTATTATTATTATTATTATTATTAACCCCTCGGCAGTGCTAGTGGTTCAGATCAGTGAAACATGCCATTTATTCTCCATGAAAACCTTCAGAACCCGATTCATTCCTCCTTCTCTGTGCCAGGCAACATCATGTGACCTTTCATTACCCGACGTTAGAATCCCGTGTTGTCTTGCAGTGCAAGATTCTCATGTCGGCATTTTTATTAAGACGACATGGTTGTCAAAAGGTCGTACACTCTTTTGCGTGCAACCTTTTAAGAGGATACCAATTTCTCTATAGGCTCTCTTATCAGGTGTTTGGGAGTAATGCCATCCTGACCATTGCACGTATGAGTACTCTAATTGTATTCACTATTTTATAACTTTTTTTTTGCTGTATTTCAACCTCTTTTTGTCTTTTTCCTGGTATGTTCCACTGAGGAGAGAGAATCAGAGGAGATGCCTACATACTTATCATTCCAAACTGCAAGGTGTTAGCTGCATATTTGGCGGCTGTCTATATCGAAGAGGCTCAGTGTGCTGTAAACTATTTTGTAGTATTCCAGCACAGGGCACTTGTGATTGCCCATCCATAGGGTGTTTTCTAGTGCTGGTTGCAACTGGCCGTTTTGTCCCTGCAAGAAGGGCACCCGCCTTATTCTCCATCCTCTTTCTCATAAAAACAGCTCATGGACTACATGATGGCCAGTAATATGTACCAATAAATTGAATACGTTGCCATTTTCCCTCAGCAGTAGGGGAGTTTTATTTGGGTTGGTGTTGGGGATAGGAGTCTGTGCTGTATACAGCATCTTACACTTGTGCATTACCCACTTCTCCTGGCAGTGAAAGAGTGAAGTGCCAGTGAGTGGGAGAGGTAATGTGAGCTCAGGTAGGAAGTGTCTGCATGACATGCATTACCCCTTCCAGTGCCTCTGACACTCAAAAGTTGAACCCCTTAACGACTCTTGACGGTCATAGTACATCATGGGTCGATCTGAGTTAACGACCCACGACGTACTATGACCGTTACGGAGTTCCGGGCTCCCCCCGTTGTGGCACGCCGTTCGGGGAGTCCGGAACCAGAAACAGCAAAACAAAAAAAAAATACAAATGCTCCGTGGTCCTTAAGTGACCGGGACGCGCCGATCGGCCAGTCGTTAAGGGGTTAAATAGCACAATTTAGATATCTAAACAACTCAGAAGCTAGTTTTCTAATACCACGTACAGGTGATTTTAAAAGCTATTTCATAGTCACCAAAGCTGTTTTTTAAGTGATATGATGCCTTTAACACTTTGAGTGCCGAGGCATAACTGACACGATGAGAATGAGACGCCTTGTAAACCCCTTGAAAGCTCTCTAATGTTCAACACATACAAACAAACAAATCTGCGCTCCTCTATATACTGTGAATGATGTGTGCCCTGTAATGGGCATATATAATAATCCTTAGTAAATCTAAGTGAAATAAGTGAGAATTTCGTCCCACAAATTGGCCAAGTGGAAGGCTATAAATGGAACATAGTTCTCTATGTAATCACTTTATTACTGCAGGCCCACACGGGCCCTGCACCAGGTAAGTCCTTCATCTACACCTTTTTTATTTTATTGTACGTCTGTTGGTTTTGATTGCACTACACTGGGACCCACAAATAATAATAAAAACATCAAAATATCGTTTAAAGGGTCCCCTCTGACGCGTTTCAAAATAACATCTTTCTTTAGGGATTTTTAATTTTAATTTAGATAGTATTTGTAGGTGTATTAGAGTAGGACTTACCATAAAGTGAGATACCTTGGCGTGGTTGGTAAGCTTACACACGGATTGGCCAATTTGTGGGACGAAATTCTCACTTATTTCACTTAGATTTACTAAGGATTATTCTATATGCCCATTACAGGGCACACATCATTCACAGTATATAGAGGAGCGCAGATTTGTTTGTTTGTATGTGTTTTCACTTTTGGGTCTAGGCCTAATGTCAGGGGGACTGGAGAACCCTCTCATTTCTTGCTGCTATCTATATCTATCATCTTTATACTTATATTTAATTTGTATTGTATTGTTTTGTATATTGTATATTTTTATTTATATAGCGCCAGTGTACTTGGCACTTTACAGATTACATTTAATATAGAAGGGGTACAATAAGTGCGGTGATTAAGTGCTTATATAGGCAGTCATAAGGGGAACGACAGGTGAGTATACATTAGGATAAGAGGTCCCTGCCCTGTAGAGCTTACAATCTAAGTATATAAATATATAAATCTAATTTATATTTATTATATGGCTATTTTATGATGAGTTATCGCTGTGAGTTTTCTTCTTTTTCTCTAACGTTCAAGGAGTTTACAGATGCCTTTAGCCATTTCAGTGCAATCTCTCTCAAACGCAAAGGGTTCAATTAGTGAGAATTTGATGAACGCTTATTTTTACCCCGACTTGAACCAGAACTGTCCCAGTTTTACCTAGGACACCAACCTCACGAAGCCCAGAAAAGACGTGACTTACTGTCCCACACTAGACGTGATTGGTACTTCAAGATTCTTGAAAATGGGATGGCGGCAGAACAAACGTATCCCGTTTAGACTTGAATCGTCTCGCCAGAATCCCTGTTTTTCTTGTACCTGTATCAGGAACAATAGTAACAATGTGCATTAAAAAGCAGATGAGAGTTGGTACCGTGTTAGCTGTAGAAATACAGGAGGTAAATATAGTTTTTGATACCTTTTATTGGCTAACTAAGCAGATTTAGAATGCAAGTTTTCAATACCTTAGGTCTCTTCCTCAAGCATGTTATACAGATATATATGAAAACATCTCTCTTATATACAAGTACACATTGCATTGTTTATAATGGAAATCATATAACTCAATCCAGATCCAGATACATTGATCAGTCAGTGGTAAATTGCACTCCTTCTCTGAGGCTTTAGAGGTATTTGCGATGCTCTTGGGTCTGTTGGAAAGGTCAACCCACTAAGTTATAATGTGACAATAACTATCTGTCCTTATTCAAACCATTACAAATAGCATTACATTTTAACATTAATTTTACCTCCCATACCTTTCTGTCCCTCTGAGTGCGGAGACACCAGTGGGAGAACATTTTTGTTCAAACTGGGCACAGTGTCAGGGACATTAAATTAACTATATTGATATACAATTAATATATATATATATATATATATACTAGAAAAACAGGCACGTAGTTGTCCGTGGGAATTAAGTCCTTTGAGTGCTTCAGGGTTTGGGTATGTCACACATGCTGAATAAGGGGAGAGAGACACATAATGGAGAAGGAGAGAGAGAGAGACACATGATGGAAAAGAGGGGAGAGAGAGACACACACATGATGGAAAAGAGGGGAGAGAGAGACATGATGGACAAGGGGGAGAGAGAGATACATGATGGAGAAGGGGGAGAGAAAGACGTGTGATGGAGAAGGGGGGAGAGACAGAGAGACATGATGGAGAAGGGGAGGGAGAGAGAGAGAGGCATGAATGAGAAGGGGGAGAGTGAGAGAGAGAGACACATGATGGAGAAGGGGGGAGAGAGATACATGATGGAGAAGGGGGGAGAGACAGAGAGACATGATGGAAAAGGGGAGGGAGAGAGAGGCATGAATGAGAAGGGGGGAGAGTGGGAGAGACACATGATGGAGAAGGGGGAGAGAGATACATGATGGAGAAGGGGGGAGAGACACATGATGGAGAAGGGGGGAGAGACAGAGAGACATGATGGAGAAGGGGAGGGAGAGAGAGAGGCATGAAGGAGAAGGGGAGAGAGAGAGACACATGATGGAGAAGGGGGGAGAGAGATACATGATGGAGAAGGGGGGAGAGAAAGAGAGACAAGATGGACAAGGGGAGGGGGAGAGAGAGAGAGGCATGAAGGAGAAGGGGGGAGAGTGAGACACATGATGGAGAAGGGGAGAGAGAGATACATGATGGAGAAGGGGGGAGAGAGATACATGATGGAAAAGAGGTGAGAGAGACACACATGATGGAAAAGAGGGGAGAGAGAGGCATGAAGGAGAAGGGGAGAGAGACACACATGATGGAGAAGGGGAGAGAGAGAGACATGATGGAGAAGGGGAGAGAGAGATACATGATGGAAAAGAGGGGAGAGAGAGACACATGATGGAGAAGGGGGGAGAGAGACACACATGATGGAAAAGAGGGGAGAGAGAGGCATGAAGGAGTGAGGCACATGATGGAGAAGCGGAGAGAAACACATGATGGAGAAGGGGGATAGAGAGACATGATGGAGAAGGGGAGAGAGAGACACATGATGGAGAAGGGGGAAGAGAGAGACATGATGGAGAAGGGGAGAGAGAGACACATGATGGAGAAGGGGGGAGAGAGAGACATGATGGAGAAGGGGAGAGAGAGACACATGATGGAGAAGGGGAGAGAGAGACACATGATGGAAAAGAGGGGAGAGAGAGACACATGATGGAGAAGGGGGGAGAGAGACATGATGGACAAGGGGGAGAGAGAGAGACATGATGGAGAAGGGAGAGAAAGAGACATGATGGACAAGGGAAGGAGAGAGAGACATGATGGAGACAGGAGGGAGAGAGAGACATGATGGAGAAGGGGACAGAGAGTTTACTTTTGAACTGGAGCACTTATAAGTGTTGCATTTGTTTGGCTGCATCATTCAGAATGACGCATTCATCATGTCGCTCCATAAAGAGTGACAAATTGTACATGTCGCGTCATTCCGAATGGTGCATTCACTGTTAAAGAGTGGCACATTGGGTGCAATATCAGTGCAATATACACCCATATTGCACTCATTGCACCCATATTGCATCCTTATTGCACCCATAATGAACTCATATTGCACCCATTTTGCACTCATACTGCACCCATATTATGTCCTTATTGCACTCATATTGCACCCATATTGCACTCATATTGCACCCATATTGCATCCTAATTGCACCCATATTGAGTCCTTATTACGCACATATTGCACCCATATTGCATCCTTATTGCACTCATATTGAACCCATTTTGCACTCATATTGCACCCATATATTGTGTCCTAATTGCACCCATATTGCACTCATATTGCACCCATATTACACCCATATTGCACTCATATTGCGTCCTTATTGATCCTATATTGCACCCATATTGCACTCATATTGCACCCATATTGCGTCCTTTTTGCACTCATATTGCACCCATATAGAACCCATATTGCACACATATAGAACCCATATTGCACTCATATTGAACCCATAATGCGTCCTAATTGCACCCATATTGCACTCATATTGCACTTATATTGCACTCATATTGCGTCCTTATTGCACCCTAATTGCACCCATATTGCACTGATATTGCACCCATATTGCGTCCTTATTTCACTCATATTGCACCAATATTGCACTCATATTGCACCAATTTTGTGTCCTTATTGCACCCATATTGCCCATATTGCACCCATATTGCAGCCATATTGCACTCATATTGCATCCTTATTGCACTCATATTGCACTCATAGTGTGTTGTTATTGCACCCATATTGCACTCATATTGTACCCATATTGCGTCCTTATTGCACCCATATTGCAAATATTGCACTCACTGCACCCATAATGCGTCCTTATTGCACCCATATTGAACTCGTATTGCACCCATATTGCAATCATATTGCCCATATTGCACCCATATCGCATCCTTATTGCACCCATATTGCACTGAAATTAAACCCATATTGCGTCCTTATTGCACTCATACTGCCCATATTGCATCCATATTGCATCCTTATTGCACCCTCATTGCACTCATATTGCACCCATTTTGCACTCATATTGCACTGATATTGTGTCCTTATTGCACTCATATTGCACCCATACTGCGTCCTTATTGAACTCATATTGCACACATATTGGACTCAAGTTGCACCCATATTGAACCCATATTGCACTCATATTGCACCCATATTGCGTCCTAATTGCACTCATATTGCACCCATATTGCGTCCTTATTACACTCATATTGCACCCATATAGAACCCATATTGCACTGATATTGCACCCATATTGTGTCCATATTGCACCCATATTGCACTCATATTGCCCATATTGCACTCATATTGCACACATATTGCGTCCTAATTGCACTCATATTGCACCCATATTGCACTCATATTCCACCAATATTGCGTCCTTATTGCACCCATATTGCAACCATATTGCATCCTTATTGCACCCATATTGCACTCATATTGCATCCTGGTTGCACCCATATTGCACTCATATTGCATCCATATTGCGTCCTTATTGCACTCATATTGCACCAATATTGCACTCATATTGCACCAATATTGCGTCCTTATTGCACCCATATTGCACTCATATTGCACCCATATTGCGTCCTTATTGCACTCATATTGCACCCATATAGAACCCATATTGCACACATACTGCGTCCTTATTGCACTCATATTGCACCAATATTGTGTCCTTATTGCACCCATATTGCACTCATATTGCCAATATTGCAACCATATTGCACTCATATTGCGTCATTATTTCACTCCTATTGCAACCATATTGTGTCCTTATTGCACCCATATTGCACTCATATTGCCCATATTGCACTCATATTGAACTCATATTGTGTCCTTATTGCACCCATATTGCACTCATATTGCCCATATTGCACTCATATTGAACTCATATTGTGTCCTTATTGCACCCATATTGCCCATATTGCCCATATTGCACTCATATTGCACCTATATTGCGTCCATATTGCATTCATATTGCACCCATATTGCGTCCTTATTGCACCCATATTGCACATATTGCACTCACTGCACCCATATTGCGTCCTTATTGCACCCATATTGCACTTATATTGCACCCATATTGCGTCCTTATTACACTCATATTTCACTCATATTGCAGCCATATTGCGTCCTTATTGCACTCATATTGCGCCAAGACAGGCAGCAGAGTGCAGAGGAATAGCCGAGGTCATACACAGTAAGGCTTATCAGCGCCAAGACAGGCAGCAGAGTGCAGAGGAATAGCCGAGGTCATACACAGTAAGGCTTATCAGCGCCAAGACAGGCAGCAGAGTCCAGAGGAATAGCTGAGGTCATACACAGTAAGGCTTATCAGCGCCAAGACAGGCAGCAGAGTGCAGAGGAATAGCCGAGGTCATACACAGTAAGGCTTATCAGCGCCAAGACAGGCAGCAGAGTCCAGAGGAATAGCCGAGGTCATACACAGTAAGGCTTATCAGCGCTAAGACAGGCAGCAGAGTCCAGAGGAATAGCCGAGGTCATACACAGTAAGGCTTATCAGGGCCAAGACAGGCAGCAGAGTCCAGAGGAATAGCCGAGGTCATACACAGGAAGGCTTATCAGCGCTAAGACAGGCAGCAGAGTCCAGAGGAATAGCCGAGATCATACACAGTAAGGCTTATCAGCGCCAAGACAGGCAGCAGAGTCCAGAGGAATAGCTGAGGTCATACACAGTAAGGCTTATCAGGGCCAAGACAGGCAGCAGAGTCCAGAGGAATAGCCGAGGTCATACACAGGAAGGCTTATCAGCGCTAAGACAGGCAGCAGAGTCCAGAGGAATAGCCGAGATCATACACAGTAAGGCTTATCAGGGCCAAGACAGGCAGCAGAGTCCAGAGGAATAGCCGAGATCATACACAGTAAGGCTTATCAGGGCCAAGACAGGCAGCAGAGTCCAGAGGAATAGCCGAGATCATACACATGGAGGCTTATCAGCGCCAAGACAGGCAGCAGAGTCCAGAGGAATAGCCGAGATCATACACAGTAAGGCTTATCAGCGCCAAGACAGGCAGCAGAGTCCAGAGGAATAGCCGAGATCATACACAGTAAGGATTATCAGGGCCAAGACAGGCAGCAGAGTCCAGAGGAATAGCCGAGGTCATACACAGTAAGGCTTATCAGCGCCAAGACAGGCAGCAGAGTCCAGAGGAATAGCCGAGATCATACACATGGAGGCTTATCAGCGCCAAGACAGGCAGCAGAGTCCAGAGGAATAGCCGAGGTCATACACATGGAGGCTTATCAGCGCCAAGACAGGCAGCAGAGTCGAGAGGAATAGCCGAGATCATACACAGTAAGGCTTATCAGCGCCAAGACAGGCAGCAGAGTCCAGAGGAATAGCCGAGGTCATACACAGGAAGGCTTATCAGCGCTAAGACAGGCAGCAGAGTCCAGAGGAATAGCCGAGATCATACAGAGGAAGGATTATCAGCGCCAAGACAGGCAGCAGAGTCCAGAGGAATAGCCGAGATCATACACAGTAAGGCTTATCAGGGCCAAGACAGGCAGCAGAGTCCAGAGGAATAGCCGAGGTCATACACAGGAAGGCTTATCAGCGCTAAGACAGGCAGCAGAGTCCAGAGGAATAGCCGAGATCATACAGAGGAAGGATTATCAGCGCCAAGACAGGCAGCAGAGTGCAGAGGAATAGCCGAGATCATACAGAGGAAGGATTATCAGTGACAAGACAGGCAGCAGAGTCCAGAGGAATAGCCGAGATCATACAGAGGAAGGATTATCAGCGCCAAGACAGGCAGCAGAGTGCAGAGGAATAGCCGAGGTCATACACAGTAAGGCTTATCAGGGCCAGGACAGGCAGCAGAGTGCAGAGGAATAGCCGAGGTCATACACAGTAAGGCTTATCAGGGCCAAGACAGGCAGCAGAGTCCAGAGGAATAGCCGAGGTCATACAGAGGAAGGATTATCAGTGCCAAGACAGGCAGCCGAGTCCAGAGGAATAGCCGAGGTCATACAGAGGAAGGATTATCAGCGCCAAGACAGGCAGCAGAGTGCAGAGGAATAGCCGAGATCATACAGAGGAAGGATTATCAGTGACAAGACAGGCAGCAGAGTCCAGAGGAATAGCCGAGATCATACAGAGGAAGGATTATCAGCGCCAAGACAGGCAGCAGAGTGCAGAGGAATAGCCGAGGTCATACACAGTAAGGCTTATCAGGGCCAGGACAGGCAGCAGAGTGCAGAGGAATAGCCGAGGTCATACACAGTAAGGCTTATCAGGGCCAAGACAGGCAGCAGAGTCCAGAGGAATAGCCGAGGTCATACAGAGGAAGGATTATCAGTGCCAAGACAGGCAGCCGAGTCCAGAGGAATAGCCGAGGTCATACATAGGAAGGCTTATCAGCGCCAAGACAGGCAGCAGAGTGCAGAGGGATAGCCGAGGTCATACATAGGAAGGCTTATCAGTGACAAGACAAGGAGCTAAACGCTAGGTAAGAGACTCGTGAACTGAGCACCGGCTCTCCTGCGGTGCTGCGTTATAAACCTGAGGCGGCTGATGTCACGACGGCGCAATGTGATGATGCGTGATGATGATGATGACGCCGTTGCCCAGCAATGCCCCGACCGGACCTGCTGAGGCGCCGACATTTTGTGATGAAGGTGTGGTGGCCAGCCATTGTATTTACAATAATGCACAAAGATGCACCTGTAATTTTCTTCTCTTCCCATCCAGGTGAAATGATGATTGTCTTTAGGACACTATGGGCTGTATGTTCAAAAGATTATTGGAGGAGTTCTGGGGCAAACCATTTCCACTATAGGGGAAAACTAAAAATTCCCATTGAAGCAATATGTTGGAGATTTCTCTAGCAATCCAAGGGATTTTACATCCCCATTTAAATCAATGGGAACTTTCGGTTCACCCCTATATTGTGAATGGTTTGTCCCAGAACTCACTCCTCCCCTTTTCTTTTGAACATACATTTTAATTCTAAAGAGTAAAGCAGACGAGATCCAGCTCACAGGATAAAACAAATTAGGGTTAGGGTTTACTTAAAATGGGTAAGGACCTTGTCATGGTCTCAAAAACGGCATCTTTAATGTAATGATTAGATATAGGCAATGTTCTGCAGTGTAAAGAGTTGTAACTGAGTAACTGTGGATGAGCACCAATACATTGTGTTTTTGCTTTTAACTATTTTGGTCAATATTGGTTGCACTCCAGCTATTTAATCATATCCTTTAACGTAAGCTTCCTAAAAAGTGAACTAATCTAGCCCAATGAGAAAGCCACCGTGGGACTTCCATGTATAAAGGTGTGACCGGCTCATACTCTGAGTGGTGTAGGCTATTTTGGCAAATGTATGAAGGAATGATGGGATATTTAGTCCAACAGCAGCTGGAATGTTTCATCTTGTGCACCTCCGACGAAGCCACAAAGTGCTGTTTAATTTTTAATTTCTATGTCTTAATTCCCATGCTTTAATTCCTATGATTTAATTATCATGCTTTAATTCCTAATGCTTTATTTCCGATGCTTTAATTCCCATGCTTGAATTGCTATGCTTTAATTCCTATGCTGTCATTCCCATGCTTTAATTCCTATGCTTTCATTCCCATGCTTTCATTCCGATGCTTTCATTCTCATGCTTTTATTCCTAAGCTTTAATTCCTATGTTCTCATTCCCATGCTTTAATTCCTATGCTTTCATTCCCATGCTTTTATTCCTATGCTTTCATTCTCATGCTTTTATTCCTAAGCTTTAATTCCTATGTTCTCATTCCCATGCTTTAATTCCTATGCTTTCATTCCCATGCTTTCATTCCTATGCTGTCATTCTCATGCTTCAAAACTTTGAATGCAAGAGAGGTATCCAACACATTGCAGCTGGCTACCTTTCTGACACTTAAATGGTTAAAATAGCAGTAAATATTTTTTTTATGAAAAAAATGTTGTAGAGCGTTTCCTGCTGAATAATGTACAGGATATCCAGATGGTGCTTTTTTATCATTTACTATGAGAGCAGTAGTCAGTGACTCAAGCATTCCTGTTGAGTGCTTGGACACGCTAATACAGGTCTGGGAAACTTGAAGTCTTCCAGCTGTTGAGTCCTACAATTACCATCATGCCTGACCACCTGCAGGCTGACTGGGGATTATAAGAGTTGTATTCCACATCTGGACTGCCTCAGGTTGGCCAGCCTTACTCTAATACTATGATCTGTACATTTTATTCAAAATACAGTGTATGATATTAGACAGGGAACAGTTAGCAAATTCTTCCAGCAGGTGGTGCTGTGTCCATCCACAGGAGAGATCCTATTCCAGACCATGATTCTCTCATTACTGTTACAATGTACAGTGTGGGAGGTTCATTAACACTAGATTGTACAATGCTCAAGCTCATAGGCATGGTTAATAGGTTAATGGCAGAAACTATACAGTGTAATAGATATATTGTATTTGATCAGGGTTATTAACCTTGCAAATTCTTGATTGCTGTGGAATGCATTTAAGCAATCGTATAGTTATTACTTAAAGGGACAGTAATACTTAAAATGTAAAAAAATATATGTTGTAGGGTTTATCCCCCTGAGTAAAACAAGACTACTCCCACTGCTGAAAGGTGTTTCATTCAAAAGTTATTAATTTTCAAAGTTGAATTTTTTAGGTGCAATATCACAGTGGCCTGAAATTGTACAGTGGCGCTGTTGCTACACGATCCTATGGACAGCTCTGGTCCCGGACCATAAATCTCCATAGGATGTCACCAGAACATGTCGCTTCTTTCTGAAACATATTGCCAAAATATGTCCTTTTCTCTGTATGTCAACTGCAAAAACACTATCTCAGGCACTCATTCTCTCCAGACTTGACTACTGTAACATTCTACTCTCTGGTCTTCCTGCTTCTCATCTTTCTCCACTTCAGTCTGTTATCAGTTCAACTACAACAATCACCACATTTACTCCCAGATACCTTCCCTCTCATCTCCTCCTGAAATCCCTCAGTTGGCTAACTATAAAGTATCATATTTCTTACACAATTCTCCTCCTCTCCTGTAAGTCTCTATGTTCTTCAGTACCCTCTTACATTTCTGCTCTTATCTCCTTCCACGTCCCTTCCAATCACCTTCTCAAGGGTTCTTCCTTTCCTCTCCCTACACAACTCGGGCCATCTCTCGGCTACAATCTTTCTCACTGGCTGCCCCAGGACTTTGGAATGTCCTCCCCATCACCATTCGCCAATCATCCACACTCATCACTTTCAAGCATCTCCTCAAAATCCACCTGCTCAAGGAGGCATCTTAGTAACAATAGGCTCCTTGTGCACATTGACAATCACACCAGAACCCTTCTGCACTTCCTTCACCACACCTTGTACCTGCACTTATGATCCTCCTCCTACTGTCTCTGTATGTCAACATGAATTCTAATCAGATGGTAAACTCCTTTGGTCAGGGTCCCTTTCCCAGTGTATGATTCTCTTGCTGCACTTTCCACCACAAATAAGTAAATGATCGCACTTTAGCCTTATAATCGTAACCCAGTTCTGTATTTTTGCATTGCACTATTTCAACTTCTATAAAGTGTTGTGTACATATGGTGCTATATAGATAAAGATACATACATACATCCTGCTGCTGCTGCCTTTTCATCAGACTGCCAGTACCAGAGGCAAGATTACTGACAGTCACCTGATGCTGTAATCTAGTAGTGTTGCCCACTGGTGGTGGGAGGGAGGCCCAGTTAGCAGTCACAACCATAGTATTTAGTTCATGCTATCAGGAAGTTATGGACTTGCACCAGACAACATGTAAATGTATCATGCATTAACAATTTAGACAAAACATCTGCTTTTGGTGAAGGTCATTGAATTGAGCCTCATAGTTCCAACCCCATGCCCAGCCATATGACATCCTTCCCTCCTCAGCTGAACATGTATCTCTCCCTCATCTTCATCCATATCCATAACATCTCACTCACAAGCTATACCTCTACATCTCCCTCCCTAGCAATACTTTCCTCTGTCCCTCCCCATATTAATATCTTTAACTTCCCCCATCCATAGTCATACCTCCATCTCTCCCTCCCCAGCCAAACATGTATCTCACCTTCCTTCTCATCCATATCCCCAATCATCTCACTAAACAGTTATACCTCTGTCTCCCTCCCCAGCCATACTTTCCTCTGTCCCTTCACCATATCCATATCTCTAACCTCCCCATACATCTCTCATTCTCCATCTACACCTCCACTTCTCCCTCCCCAGCCATACTTTCCTCTGTCCCTCCACATAGCAATATCTCTAGATTTCCCATGCCTAGTCATACCTCTACCTCTCCCTCCCCAGCCATACTTTCCTCTGTCCCTCCACATAGCAATATCTCTAGATTTCCCATGCCTAGTCACACCTCCATCTCTCCCTCCCCAGCCATACTTTCCTCTGTCCCTCCACATACCAGTATCTCTAGATTTCCCATCCCTAGTCATACCTCCATCTCTCCCTCCCCAGCCATACTTTCCTCTGTCCCTCCACATACCAGTATCTCTAGATTTCCCATGCCTAGTCACACCTCCATCTCTCCCTCCCCAGCCATACTTTCCTCTGTCCCTCCACATACCAATATCTCTAGATTTCCCATCCCATGGACTGAAATTGATGTAGTTGGAGTTAGTAGCAATAGTGATGGCGAAGTACCTGGTGGGACTATCGTTAGGGAAGTGGTAGGGGAAGTAATGCAGAGCAGCCAGACTATCGGTCAAGGGATCCCACAACATTCCCCTGACCTTGGGAGTCCCCTTGCCCCATGTCATTGTCCAGATGGAGCATGATACTGATGAAGGCGGAATTGTTGACTAGCAGCAATAATAATTATAACACTGCCTGCTGCTAGTGCTGCCAGTCTGCCTTCTTCAGGTCAACAAGAGATGGCAAATGTGGCACATTGTGTCACCTTTCTCATCACCAACCAGCAGCAAGGAGGGACTGGTGGTGGTGATGATGATGGTCTAGAAGCTGGGTTGGAAGAGACATTATCAACCTTTTTAGTCCAAACTGTGAAGGAATGGGAATCACCACCACAAGCAAAGAGCTTTTAGAATTTGCATAGTCTGCTGCTGTTGTAATTCCTGCTGCTGAGTTGTAAGGGCAGCAGAATGCTAAGGAGCAGGCTAGTGTGCCACAGGCCAACATGGACACAGTGGGAATGGGGTCAACAAGTGATGCTGCACTAGGTTCCACTTGCCAGCAGCAGCAATACTCCTTGTCTTACTTGGAATGCTGATTCTAAGTCAGTAGCAGAAACAGCAGCAACATCATCCTCTGCCCCAGCCAGTGAAGGGGAACGTGAAGGAGAAGAAGAAAGAGGCTATTCTTCTCTACCTTTACCCTCTCTCCTGAAGTCCTGGGTATGGGACTATTTTTTTCTTGGGGTAGGCACAGTACAGTTATCTTCAACAGCACTGTGCACAATTTGTGACAAGTCAGGAAAAAGGAAAAAGGAGGGAACACACCTTGGCACAACCACCCTGATATCACACATGAAACACAGACACCATGACATTTATGTGAAACATGTTAAAGCCAGAGAAATCTGGCACCACTGTTGCTGTACCCCTGACTGGAGATCAAAGAAGAGGAAGAATAGAGAAACCCACCCAGAACCTGGAAGTTCAATGGCGATCAAAACCCCTGGCTCACCATCACCTTCTTGCTCAGGGGTAACTACATCTTCTGGTGATCCACCTCATTCATCATTACCTCCCCCACAATTGATAGCCAAACAGTAGATGTTCATGTTCGTGTCCACCCACTGCCACTGTGTGGTGCACAGTCCACAAATGGCAGTGTGGTGAAGGATTATCGCAACCAGGGCATACACTGGCATCAGAGGAGTGGCAGGGAGCGTTATTATTAAATTTTCTGCAAGTTGTCAGGTGTTCTTAGCGGAGAGTGGACAAGGGGCATAGTGGCAGCAGCAGTTCTTGGCGTCTGGTGGAATGATCTCACATTGGGGACCCTAAGCGTCATTGAGTTTGGATAGAGTTATGCCAGGTGTTTGACTTGAATCCAGATGTGCCCATTGTTCCCAGTCCTTCCCTCTTTTTCCACACACACTGTGCAGATTGCAGTTGCCGATGTGAGAGGCACAGTTCCTGCTCTTATGGGAAAAATTTCTATTCTAACAATACACCTATGATTTTGGAGGAGGTGCAGGTGGAAAATAATTATTTGCCAACATCTTCTTTTCTCCACATAGAATGGGAGCTACTTATTGTGCTGCTACTGCCTCAGATGCATCACTGGAGCTAGTCATGGCAAGTGTAAGCTTCATGATCCATCACCCATGTTACTGCTATTGTTGATCCCATTCCCTTTCAGCTGCCTGTTCATCCTGTTGCTTAAAAAACCCAGCAGCAGCAGCAAGAACAGCAGACACAAATTCCGCAATTACACCTGGGCATTTGACAATGGTCAGGCCACTGGGCAGCACAACATGACCTGCTGGCACTAGGCCAGTAGTGCATTTTTTTTTATCTCAGGGCTTGTTCTTTAAAAAAAAAAAAAAAAAAAAAAAAACTAAGCCCTTCAAATCAATATTTCTTCATGGATTGGGCCTAATACAAGTCTAACTTCTTACAACAAAACAATGTTTCCACAGGGCTTGAGCCTCTAATAAGTCTAAGTCCTACAATCCAATGTTTCCTTGGGGCTTGGGCCTCTAACAAGAAGTTATAAAAACCATCCTCCACAAAATACTCTATCCCATCCAGTATCAGTCTGCTCCAGTCACAGCTTTCGTCAGTGGGTCCCTGTGTCTGTCACGTTACGTAGAAATTCCTTATTTTATTTTAATTTTATTTTAATTTTATTGTTTTTATTCATTGTCCCCCCAATACCAGTTAAGAACCCCCCAAAACAAATTCCCTGTTCAACTGATTCTTTCCAGAGACTCTACCCACCAACACAAGCACCCTCTTCAGACCCCTTTTATACCATGTCTTATGTTTTTTTTAATTAAATGTCCCCCCAATCCAGTCAACAAACCCCCCCAAACAACAAACCACCCCAAAAAATTCCTTGTTCAGCAGTTTTTTTCCCCACAACCCACCAACACAGGCACCTTCATGCCCCTTTTATCTTTTGGGAAATAAAATAACATTTCCTATGTGCTGTGCATAAATTTAATGTTCCATTTATTTCAATTGAATGAGCTAGGTGAAAAAAGTGGAAAAACGTCACTTTTCACAGGAAATGATTTGTCAAGCAAGGAGTGCCATTATTCACCAGTTTTGGTTTAAGCCGATCCCTAGTCCCTGGCCCCACTTCCATCTCTCCTCCCCATCCACACTTCCATCTCTCCCTCCCCAACCATACCTCCATCTCTCCATCCTCATCTATACCTCCATCAGTCTCTCCATCCTCATTATACCTCCATCTCTCCATGCTCATCTATACCTTCATCAGTCTCTCCATCCTCATCATACCTCCATCTCTCCATCCTCATCTATACCTCCATCAGTCTCTCCATCCTCATCATACCTCCATCTCTCCATCCTCATCTATACCTTCATCAGTCTCTCCATCCTCATCATACCTCCATCTCTCCATCCTCATCTATACCTTCATCAATCTCTCCATCCTCATTATACCTCCATCTCTCCATCCTCATCTATACCTCCATCAGTCTCTCCATCCTCATCATACCTCCATCTCTCCATCCTCATCTATACCTTCATCAGTCTCTCCATCCTCATCATACCTCCATCTCTCCATCCTCATCTATACCTTCATTAGTTTCTCCATCCTCATCATACCTCCATCTCTCCATCCTCATCTATACCTCCATCAGTCTCTCCATCCTCATCATACCTCCATCTCTCCATCCTCATCTATACCTCCATCAGTCTCTCCATCCTCATCATACCTCCATCTCTCCATCCTCATCTATACCTCCATCAGTCTCTCCATCCTCATCTATACCTTTATCATTCTCTCCATCCTCATCTATACCTCCATCAGTCTCTCCATCCTCATCATACCTCCATCTCTCCATCCTCATCTATACCTCCATCAGTCTCTCCATCCTCATCATACCTCCATCTCTCCATCCTCATCTATACCTCCATCAGTCTCTCCATCCTCATCATGCCTCCATCTCTCCATCCTCATCTATACCTCCATCAGTCTCTCCATCCTCATCACACCTCCATCTCTCCATCCTCATCTATACCTCCATCAGTCTCTCCATCCTCATCATACCTCCATCTCTCCATCCTCATCTATACCTCCATCAGTCTCTCCATCCTCATCATACCTCCATCTCTCCATCCTCATCTATACCTCCATCAGTCTCTCCATCCTCATCACACCTAAATCTCTCCATCCTCATCTATACCTCCATCAGTCTCTCCATCCTCATCATACCTCCATCTCTCCATCCTCATCTATACCTCCATCAGTCTCTCCATCCTCATCATACCTCCATCTCTCCATCCTCATCTATACCTCCATCAGTCTCTCCATCCTCATCATACCTCCATCTCTCCATCCTCATCTATACCTCCATCAGTCTCTCCATCCTCATCACACCTAAATCTCTCCATCCTCATCTATACCTCCATCAGTCTCTCCATCCTCATCATACCTCCATCTCTCCATCCTCATCTATACCTCCATCAGTCTCTCCATCCTCATCACACCTCCATCTCTCCATCCTCATCTATACCTCCATCAGTCTCTCCATCCTCATCATACCTCCATCTCTCCATCCTCATCTATACCTCCATCAGTCTCTCCATCCTCATCTATACCTTCATCATTCTCTCCATCCTCATCATACCGCCATCTCTCCATCCTCATCTATACCTCCATCAGTCTCTCCATCCTCATCATACCTCCATCTCTCCATCCTCATCTATACCTCCATCAGTCTCTCCATCCTCATCATACCTCCATCTCTCCATCCTCATCTATACCTCCATCAGTCTCTCCATCCTCATCTATACCTTCATCATTCTCTCCATCCTCATCATACCTCCATCTCTCCATCCTCATCTATACCTCCATCAGTCTCTCCATCCTCATCATACCTCCATCTCTCCATCTTCATCTATACCTCCATCAGTCTCTCCATCCTCATCATACCTCCATCTCTCTCTTTTCCCCAGCAATACAGCCATCTCTCTCCTCTCGATATTTATCCCTAACCTTTCACTTCCAAGTCATACCTCTAGGGATGGGTGAAACCGTCACCTGAAAAAAGAAAAGTGTGAGAAATTGAACTTGTTAGAATAGGAGAAATGTGTTTGAATAGGTGAAAAATTTGCTGGAATAGGCGAAAAGGAGGAACATTTTGCATTGGAGAAAAGGAGAAATCTTTCATGAAAAAAGAGAAAAATCACCTGTTTTTTCACAAGAAATCATGCGGGATATTTTTCTCACTTTTTCACCTACGCGTAATCTCAGGCATAGAGGAAAACTGGCAGAGATCTTGCAGGAAATATTTTGGCGTTGGATAAAAGGTGGGAGATTTTATGGGGTTTCTTAGCGCTGTGGGAAATTGCATGTTTTCTGAAAAAAGTCCTGCATGAAAAAGTGACTTTTTGTCCTTTCCTGAATACTGTCACCTCTTTCTCCCGTCCATACTCCCAACTCTCCCTTCCCAGTCATACCTCCATCTCTCTCCCTCCAGCCATTCCTCCATCTCTCTCTCTCCTCCCCATCCATATTTTTAGCCTTCCCCTCATTAGCCACACCTACACCTCTCCTCTTCCACTCATACCTCCATCTCTCGACTTACGCTCAGCCTTACTTCACCTTTCCACCCAACATTATCTCCCTCCTCTCCCTCTCCATCCATATACGCATCTCTCCCTTCCTAACCATACCCCCATCTCTCCCTTCTCTCCATACAAATTCTGAATTCCCCCTCTCCAACTATACCTCCATCCCTCACTCGTCCCCAGTCATCCCTCCCAACTTATTTTAACCTCCATCCTACACCTGCACCTCTCCCTCCCCTGCCATACCTCCATCCCTCCCTCCTCCACATACACATTCTGAATTCCCCCTCTTCAACTACATCTCCATCCCTCACTCCTCCCCAGCCATACATTCATCTCAATTACCTCCAGATCATAATCCTAACCTTACCCTCTCCACTTTTACCGCCATCTCGCCCACCCCAGCCATAGTTCCATGTCTCCCTCCTCAGCCATACTGCCACCTCTCTCTCCTCTCTATTCATATATCTAACCTCCTTCTCACTGCACCTCCACTTCTCCCCTACCCAACCATATTGCAATCTCTTCCTCTCCCCACTATATCTCCATATCTCCCTTCCTAGCCAATAAATCCACTTTTATCGCTGCATACATCCATCCCTTCCTAGCTATGCCTCCATCATTCTCTTTATCTTCCCCCACCATGCCTTCATCTCTAGCTCCCTAACTATACCTCCATTTCACTCCATCCATGTTTTAAACCTCTCCCCTGCCCTCATCAGCCATATCTACACTTCTCCCTGCACAGAAATAGCTCCATCTCTCCCTCCTCCCCAACCATACCTCCATCTCTCCCTCCTCATGATCTATATCTCTAATTTCTCCCTCCCCAATCATAAACCCATCTCACTCCTCCCTCTTCAGCCATACCTCCATGTCTCCATCTTCTCTACTCCAGACATACCTCCATCTTTTCCTCCTCCCTACCTCAATATCTCCTCGATCTTCATCCAAATTCCTAACCTTTCCCCCCTTCATCTGTAGCTCCATCTCACCCTCCTCCCCAGCCATACTTCCACCTCATCTAAGTTCCCTTTCATCAGCTACACCTCCATCTCTCCCTTCTCCCCAAGCATACCTCCATTTCTCCCTCCTCCTTAGCCATAATCCTAGCCTCTCCCTCTCCAGCCATACTTCTCCCTTCCCAAACATACCACCTTCACTCCCTCTCCAGCCATACCCCATCCATATCACTAATCTCTCCCTCTCAAGCTATACCCCAATCTCTCCCTCCTCCTCATTCATACACCTAACCACCAGCCACAACTTCACCTCTCCCTCCCCAGCCATGCATCCATCTCTCCCACCTCTTTATCCATATCTCTAACTACCCCATTTACAGCTAAACCTTCATCCCTTTCTCTCCTCAACCACAACTTCATCTCTCCTTAATCCCCATCCATATTTTTAACCTTTCTCTTACCAGTCACAACAACACTTCTCCCTCTGCAGCTCTGCCTCCATATCTACCTTTTTCTCATCCATATCTCAATCCTCCCTATTCTCAGCCATACCTTAATTTCTCCCTCCCTAGCCACAACTCTAGTTCTCTCTCCCCAACAATACTCCCCCCGTCAGATCTCCATCCATCCCTCCCCAGCCATATCTTCATCTCCCCACTTCTCAGCCATGTCTAAAACATCCCCTTCTCCATCCATATATTATAGAAGCTGAGTAAAACAATGGTACCCTCATTGCTAATTCATCCAAAAGTTGTAACAGCTGAAACGTATTTGATTTCTAGTCTTTCACGTTACCTTGCACTGTTACGACTTACAAATACAGAATCTCCAAGCAGCTGGAATAGCCTTATTTCTAACAACAGGGAAGCTGTATTTCATTTAAAGGGATAGTAATACTTCGTTTTATCTTTATTTTATTTTGTAGGTATTAAAAAAACATGAAGAACGATATAAGTCTTATCTCTCAGACCTTTATGGTTTGAGAGATATTCACAAGCAAAATTTCCCCTACCGCCCCTTTTACCTAGTGTAAGCCATCTCTTCTCAGATGTGGAATGCAGTCCATAGACCAGACAGATAACAGAAGGGGGCAATCTTCTTCCTGTGAGAACAATGAAAGCCCTGCCCCCCTTGACAAGTTTTTCAGGTTTTTCCCTCATCTTACTTGAAGATTGTCCCTCTCTGGAGTCTACCTGGGCACCTCCCTTCTGATCTGGCTGAGCAGTGTCACATCAGTAAAAGGGGTGGAGGGGGATACTTTGTCATTGAATTACTCTTGAACTACAACTCTGACAGAATTGAAATACACTCTCCAAAGTCCAAATACTATGATGATTAATTAGAGCTGCTTTTATTATGAAACATTACTATCCCTTTAAGCAAGAAATAAAACAGCACTAACCCAAGTACAGATCTGTGTTGATCCACTGGTGGCGTACCTGTCCTTTGCATGATCTCCATTTAATCTACTAAGATTCAATAAACAATTTATATTCAATTATCTTACCTTAATAGCAAATGCATAGGCAACAAAATTCTGTGGACACAATTCCATTTCCCCCCATTCACCCCACAGAGCTCCGTTTGTGACAGAAATAAAACTGGGATCCAACCCTCTCAGTGCTAATGGGAGAAGAGACAGGAGAAAAAATGAAAAGAACCGAGAGGCCATGATACTGTAGAGATGGAGTTCAGCTGAGATGTCAAAAACTATCTTCCTACACGTAGCCAGATACACAGAGAGTTGACTATTTATTGGCTATACCCATCACAGTATGGACCAACCCACTAAGCAAACTCCTGGAATTAACACTCTGTTCTAGTTTAAAACTTTCCCTTCAACTGTAGATAATTTGGAAATATTCCAAAAAGAGTTTGGCAAGAGCATTTGGAATGAGACACGTGTGTGTGTTAATATGACTATACCTGAAAACAAGTTTATGTTTAACCCTTTAAGGACCGGGAAAATCTGAGTTCGATTTGACTTAAGGACCAGAGCAATTTTGACTGTTTTGATTATATCTTTGTTCAACCACATTTTCTCTTTAATTCCTTTTGTACGCCCACACAAGTTATATACTGTTTTTTTAAGCAGAAGTAGGGCTTTCTTTTGATACCACAATTATATGAATACCTCATTGTTTAATTTGATTAAAGGGATAGTAATGTTTCATAATAAAAGCAGCTCTAATTAATCATCATAGTATTTCATAGTATTTCAATTCTGTCAGAGTTGTAATGCAAGAGGAATTTAATGATAAAGTATCACCCTACCGCCCCTTTTACTGATGTAACACTGCTCAGCCAGAGCAGAAGGGAGGTGCCCACGTAGACTGCAGAGAGGGACAATCTTCAATTAAGATAAGAGAAAAACCTGAAAAACTGTCAAGGGGGCAGGGCTTTCATTGTTCTCATAGGAATAAGATTGTCCCCTTCTGTTATCTGTCTGGTCTATGGACTGCATTCCACATATGAGAAGAGATGGCTTACACTAGGTAAAAGGGACGGGAGGGGAAACTTTGCTTGTGAATATCTCATAAACTATATAGGTTTGAGAGATAAGACTTATATCATTCTTCATGTTTTTTTAATGCCTATGAAATAAAATAAAGTTAAAATGAAGTATTACTATCCCTTTAAAATACAAAAAAAGAGCCAAAAGAAACCCATCATTTTGTTTACATTTTCCTGCCAGGATTTGCATACCATTAGTTCATTACAAAAAATACCCCTAAATATATTAATTTGCTTCTACTAAACATAAGAGTACCCCATATGCCTGGTATTTCAATCCCTTTCTCATTTACAAGGTAAATATTACAAGATGGATGCCATTATTTCCAAACTGTAATTTTTCAACATTTCCCATGTGAGCATCATAGCTTAGTTGATGGTGCCAGAACCAAAAATGTCCAACAAAGGTATTAGTTTCTTAAAACTAGACAACATAAGGTAAATAATCAGGAGAATTTTGGAGTTTTTTATGCAGCTATTTTTCCAGAAATATTTTTCAAAATTGTGGTAATATTTTGTTTTTTTGCAGTTTTCACACTTAAATTTCAATATTACTGTTGCTATCAAGCACAGGATAGTTGAAAATTTAAAAATATCCATTGTTTAGTGTTCAGATCCTTCTTCTGAGTACGGCAATACCCCATATGCATAGGTTTCTCAAGGTTTTGGGGAGCTACTGGGCCCATCACTGGTGCCATGTCTCATTTGGGGCTGTGTAACAGTGCTCCACTCCCCCCAAAAGTGTATATTTTTGGAAAGTAGACACCCCAGGCTTTCATTTTATGTATGTTTTCAAATTTTTTACCCAGCCATTTTACCAACAATCCCTCATAAATCGTGACATATGTAAAAAAATCAGTGTTTTTCACACTTTGACTTCAATGTTGATGTGAATTTCAAGCACATGGTAGGTGAAGATTTTTAAAAATGCATTGTTTAGTGTTCAGCTTCTTCTGAGTACGGCAATACCCCATATGCATAGGTTTCTCAAGGTTTGGGAGAGCTACGGGGCCCAAATTGGAACATGCGCGTTTCCAGCTTCACACTTTGAATTTTCACAGCTTGCATCACTGGTGCCATGTATCATTTGGGGGTGTGTAACAGTGCTCCACTCTAAGATTTCCCCCCAAAAGTGTATTTTTTTGGAAAGTAGACACCCCAGGCTTTCATTTTATGCATGTTTTCAAATTTTTTACGCAGTCATTTTACCACCAATCCCTCGTAAATCTTGATGTAAGTAAAAAAAATCAGCGTTTTTCACACTTTAACTTCAATGTTGATGTGAATTTCAAGCACAGCATAGGTGTAGATTTTAAAAACTGCATTTAGTAATGTTTAGCTTATTCTTCTGAGTAAGACAACACCCCATATGCATAGGTTTCTCATGGTTTGGGGAGCTACGGGGCCCAAACTGGGACATGCGCGTTTCTAGTTTCACATTTGAATCTTCACAGCTTGCATCACTGGTGCCATGTCTCATTTGAGGCTGTGTATCAGTGCTCTACTTTAAAATTTCCCCCCAAAAGTATATATATTTGGAAAGTAGACACTCCCAGATTTCATTGTAGGTGTGTTTTCAAATTTTTTACACTGTCATTTTACCACCAATCCCTCGTAAATCTTGTCACAAGTAAAGAATTCAGCGTTTTTCACACTTAGATTTCAATGTTTATGTGAATTTCAAGCACAGGATTGGTGTAGATTTTAAAAACTGTATTGATTAATGTTCAGCTCCTTCTTCTGAGTACGGCAATACCCCATATGCTTAGGTTTGTCAGGGTTTGGGGAAGTTACTGGGCCCAGTTGAAACATGTGCGTTTCCATTTACAGACATGCCATTTTTACAGCTGGTACCTTGTCACATTTTGGACTGTTTGGAAATGCTGCAATGAATTTTACCCCCAAATGTATATGTTGTAGAAGAGTAGACAACCCTAACTTTCATTCTATTTGCATTTTATAAATTTTTTTGCTGCCACACTATCATCAATCCCTCCCAAACCTGCAGTAAGGCAGAGAAACACCATTTTTTCCGCACTATTTTAGTGTTTAGTGGATTTCAATCAAATGATATTTGCAGATTTTTTAAGTGTTTTACATTAGTGGCGAGTTACATCATCTGAGTACGGCAATGCCCCATATGCATTGGTTTGTCAGGGTTTGGAGGAGCTACTGGGCCCAGTAGGGAACATGTGTGTTTCCATTATCAGAGATGGAAAAAACTTTGGGTGCTTTACTTCCCATTTTATTTTGATAGTGTTAGATCTAAGGAGGGATGTGTTTTGAAAAATAAAAAAAGGATATTTCAGGGGGAAAAGTGGCCAAATAATAAAAGAAGCTTTACAGCACTAATGTATTGTGCCTGAATGGTATTGCTTGAAGCAGCCACCAATGCAGAGGCCAGGTTTGGAAGGGCAATCAGGACAGTAAGTGGTGGTGTCTGTCCGTATTCCCTTGCTGTAGCAAACCCTGCAGCGCTTCTGTGGTTTGTTCTTTTGGGAAGTTGGGGGGATTTTATAAATAAAATGTACTACCCCGGGTCTTGCTGGAATGATTTCTGGTGCACCTTGAAACAAAAATAGGGAAATACGTTTTAGCTGATACTGTAAAAAAGTATATTTTGAATTGGGGCTTGCCAGTTTGAAAAGTAAAAATGAATTGTGTACTGCAGTCTGCATCATATAGATAGTAACTTTTTTATACCATGCCCTACGCTTTCTCATTGCGAGGTATGGCTGCATTAGTTGATCACACAAATCAGCTTCCCCCATGTTCTTATTATAGTCCCTGATGCAGACTGGCTTTCTCAGTACCCCTCTCCTGCCACACACAGTGACTGCCACGGTTCCTCAAGCATGGTGGTCAGCATGTAGACATCTTTTCTGTCCTTGAACTTAACTGGCAGCAGCTCCTGTTGGCACAAAGATAAGGACGTCCCAGTTTTTAGTTTTGTTTCTATAAGTTTTTTGGGCAAATTCCTGCAATTGCGCCTAACAGTGCACCAGGCCACGGTGTCAAAACAAAAAAGAGACTTAAATAAAAGGGGACTGGTGTAACAGTTATCAACAAATAACTGATAAACTTTATTTAATACGGGGTAAATTAGATCCCAAATGATTTTCCCATTTGTTCCCATAAATTCGGGGCAACCAGGAGGGTCAAGTTGGCTGTCCTTGCCCTCATAAATTCTAAAAGCCTGGGTGTAGCCTGTGGCACTTTCACACAATTTATAAAATTTAACACCAGACTTGAAGCACTTGGAGGGGATGTATTGTTTGAACCCTAACCTGCCTTTATATTTCATTAGGGATTCATCTACACTAATTTGTTTTTATATTTGGGCAAATTTTTTCTGTAAACGATTTATTAGGGGGCGAATTTTGTACAGTTTATCATACTGGGGGTGTTCTTTTGGGAGACACATGGTATTAGCATCTAAAATGCATGAAGTGCAAAATAACTTCAAATCTGGACCTGGTCATTGTCTTGGGGAATATAGGGGTATCACATATGGGTTTTTTGCTCCAGTAGGATCGGATACTTGGCTTTTTTATTATCCCCATTGTCATTATTAGGGCCCAGAATTGCTTAAATTCTGCTATGTCTGTGGGCTTTCATACTTCTTGCTTAACAAGGAAAGCTGATGTGCAGCAATTGATCACTTTTAAAGTGATCAGAGGGGGTGGATTTTATTGATCACTGCAGTGACAGTGATCAAGAGGTTAATTTGGGGTTAACATTTAAAAAAAAAAAACAATTTTAATTTTAATTTTAAAAGCTCTGGAAGTCTGGAACACGATGTCTGTCTCCACCTCAGACGTGTCTAAGATGGAGGAAGGCAGAGAGATGGGACAAATACTGTCCCTGTCATTTGGCTTTTGCAGCATGTGATTCGCACATCAAGTGAATCACATGTTGCAACAATGTTTCTACTGGCTGTTACTAAGTGCCCCGGTACCGGAGCACTTAGTTACAGCCAGCCTGCGCTCTCCCATCTCTCCGTGCTGCTGTGATGGGAGAGTTTAACCCATGACGTACCGGGACCATCAGGGTCCTTGAGTCACCTCTACCCATGACGGTCACGGTATGGGGTTAAAGGGCTAACATCACTTAAGACAAACATTTAGATAAGTAGATTGGTCCTTACTCTCAATTTCTTATTATCTGCTGAGATTATCTGCTCAAACTCCATCCAGTCATCTCAGCTCCTGGTAATCCTTTAAAAACTAATTCAATGAGGCTGGCTTTTAATAAGCAGTCGCAAGGTTTTAAAGGGGTATCCTTTTAAAATATCGCAAATCCCCCCCTTCTCCGTCGTATGCCTCTGTGTGTGTGTCTCTCTCCCCCCTTCTCCATCATATTCCTCTGTGTGTGTGTCTGTTCCCCCTTCTCCATCATATTCCTCTGTGTGTGTGTCTCTCTCTCCCCCTTCTCCATCATATGTCTCTGTGTCTCTCTCTCTCTCCCCCTCTTCTCCATCATATGCCTCTGTGTTTCTCTCTCCCCCTCTTCTCCATCATATACCTCTGTGTGTCTCTCCCCCACTTTGCAGATATGTCTCTCTCTCTCTCCCCCCTTCGCCAACATGTCTCTCTTTCTCTCCCCCCTTTCACTGACATGTGTCTCTCTCTATCCCCCTTTCCCCACATGTCTCTCTCTCCGACCTTCGCACACATCTCTCTCTCTATCTCTCTCTGTCCCCCTCTTTGCCGTGATGTCTCTCTCTTTCTCTCTCCCCCTTAGCCAACATGTCTCTCTCTCTCCCACCTTCGACATGTCTGTGTTCTTCTCCATCATGTCTCTCTCTCTCCCCTTTCTTCATCATATGTGTCAGCTGCCTGAAAACTGACTTTGTGTGAAGTGGAACGCACAAAGGTAGCAAGCAGCTAGTATAATAGAAAAGAAGACAGACTACCACAAAAAAAAGAAAATAGCGCAAAACGGAAACGCTAAACCGAGACGAGAAAAAAAAAAAGGAAAATAGAGGCGAAAAAACCGAGACAGAGCCAAAACGCAAGAAAAGGGGAGAAGAGACTAAGGAAGCGATGACCGAAGAAGCAGGGTAACGCCGAGGGACCAAGGAGGAAATAACAGAGTAACGGTAGCCAATAATACTGGAGAGGGAAAGCAACTGAACAAGTAGACACAGGGAAGAGTACTGATAGCCAAATGGGCTGGAGAGGGCAGGCAGCTCAAAGAGCAGCTACAGGGAAGAGTGCTGCCAGTAAAGGGAGCTCGACGAAAGAGCACTGAGAGCAGGACAGGCTGAATATTTATGCTCTCAGTGCTCCATGACGTGGGAGCCGGCTAGTCCCTGATTGAGGTGAGCAGACTCGTGTTCTGCGCATGCGTGGCCGCTCGACGAGAGCATGGGGGAACCGCGCATGCGTGCACATCTGGAAGACACGCCGGACCACGGACAGGAGCCGGACACGATCCGGTAAGTGACAATATGCCTCTCTCTCCACCCCTTCTGCAAAACATGTCTACACTTAACCCTTTCACTTCTGCAAACATGCCCAGACCCTGAACCACTCAAACAATGTAATCCCCACGGGCATAATAACAGCAAGATCAGGAAGGAACATGGACCACATCATCCTGTACCTTTCCAATCAGTCAGACAGAATGTTGGGGTGTTTGAAGTAAACCTCCTTTGCTCTCTTCTCACACCTCCAGACATGTCTAACACAGAGATATTAACAGTCAGATCAGGAAGGAACTTGGATCACAGCTGCATGTGTCTGACCAATCAGTCACACATAATTTGGGGGTATTTGGGATAAATCTCCTTTGCTTCTTTCTTACAACCCCAGACTCCCCCAGCACAGAGCATCACGGTGCCCGTGATTCGTGCTGTTCTGTGTCTGTCACTGGCTGAGTATTCCTGATTGGCTGTCTGCTATTACCCTCCTCACACAGCCTTTTTAAACCCAGGTTGAGCACTTCCAGGTTGCCCTTTCGTGGTGTTTCTGACTCCACTTGGCCTGATCTACATGTCAGGCTTCTGGGCCTACTGTTCCTGCTGTTCCTGCTGATCCTGCTGTTCCTGCGTTCCGGTGTTCCAGTGTTCCAATGTTCCTGTATGCTAGTGTTCCAGTGTTCCGGTGTTCCAGCACCTAGCGGGTTAATCTACTGAGTTCCTGAGTTTCCTGCCTGCCGTTTCTTGAGCCAGTTCGTGCTGCACCGGAGGTTCCGGTGGTTCCAGTCGTCTGTCAGCGCATCAGTCTCGCCCCGGTGGACTCCCCGTGGGGAGTGTAGGACTCCTGCTCTAGCCCGTTGCTCCGGTGACATTGTTCTTTTCACTGCTGCTTATCATTGTTGGTTCCAGCGTGCGGACGCTGGTTTACTCCATTAAACCTGGTTGCGAAAATACACCATTGGTTCCAGCGTGCGGACGCTGGTTTACTCCATTAAAACCTGGTGGCGACATTTACTGTTGGTCCCAGCGTGAGGACGCTGGTTTACTCCATTAAACCTGGTGGCGACATTTACTGTTGGTCCCAGCGTGAGGACGCTGGTTTACTCCATTAAACCTGGTTGCGATATACACTGTTGGTTCCAGCGTGCGGACGCTGGTTTACTCCATTAAACCTGGTTGCGATACACTGTTGGTTGAAGCATGCGGACGCTGGTTTACTCCATTAAAGCTGGCTGCGATATACACTGTTGGTTCCAGCGTAGGACACTGGTTTACTCCATTAAACCTGGTTGCGATATACTCTGTTGGTCCCAGCGTGCGGACGCTGGTTTACTCCATTAAACCTGGTTGCGATATACAGTGTTGGTTCCAGCGTGCGGACGCTGGTTTACTCCATTAAACCTGGTTGCGATACACTGTTGGTTCCAGCGTGCGGACCCTGGTTTACTCCATTAAACCTGGTTGCGATATACACTGTTGGTTCCAGCGTAGGACGCTGGTTTACTCCGTTATACCTGGTTCCTATTCCTCTCTGCTGTCATAGTCATCTGACAGCTGGTCTACTCGCTCAGGCTGCCCTGCCCGGTATTGGTGAGGCCGGTAGAACCTTTGTCGTTACCATTCTTAAGGTTGCCTTACCCGGTATTGGCAGGGCCGGTAGAGCCTACTACAGTGTTCCTCAGGCTGCCCTGCCCGGTATTGGTAAGGCTGGTAGAACCTTGTACATTATCATCGCTAAGGTTGCCTTACCCGGTATTGGCAGGGCCGGTAGAGCCTACACTCAGTACTCCTTTGGGCTGCCTTGCTCGGTATTGGTAAGGCCGGTAGAACCGGTATATGTCATCTAACGGTTGCCTTACCCGGTATAGGCAAGGCCGGTAAAGCATGTTATTGGTACTGTCACTTGGGTTGCCTTGTCCGGTATTTAGGCAAGGCCGGTAGAACCTATTGTATGGACTATTATTGTTGTATTGTTATGTATGTTTCCCTATGGGGATTGCCTTAACTTTTCAATAAAGTTACGTTTTTACGAAACCTTACGTCTGAGAGTCTTTAAAAACCGTGA
>CM074721.1:541013032-541195532 GCA_037306005.1 Rhinophrynus dorsalis | reverse complement strand
TCATCAGCTCTCCTGCCAACCCTCCTGCCTCCTACTGTCTGGCCCACGGCCCTGCTGCATACCCTGAGCCTGAGGACATGGTCCGCCATCTCTCTGTTCACTCCCTGCTCGAGCCCCGACACATGCACATAAATCTAGGCGGAGGCTGCGGCCTAGCCAGAGAAGTGGGGACCACATAACGTGTTCCTGGCAGGGGCACCCAGGTTGCCCGGTTTTAATTATACTTCCCTGCATACCCTAAAGTTTGACTCAACCCTCGAGTGTTAACGGAAGGCTCTCCAGCTCTTCTCAAGGATCCTAATGAAAAAAAAATATATAGCTGCCATGCTATTTTAACCCTTTGAGTGCCAGAGAGGTACACAACGCATTGCTCTGCAATGCCTTGTGTAGCCCTCTGGCACTCAAAGGGATATACTGCTATTACATAAGCAGTCAGTGGTACAGGAGCTTAGAGGCCATACTTGTGGAGTCCAAGATTCATCTAATATATATGTAAAACTGTTCTATATAGTACAGGGACAACTGTTCACTGTGTATGTCTCTCAGTGTGTGTGTTTGTGTATCACACTCCGTGTCTGCATGTTGTGCATTACATACATGAATGTATGTATGTCTGTCTCACCCTTTATGTATCTTGGTGCATATGTGTGCGTTTGCATGTGTGCAACTATATGTGACTCTGTGTGTATGTATGTATGTATATATATATATATATATACACACACACACACATACACACCATGTACATATACACCAATGTGATCAATACCCCTGCAACGCCGTGCCCCTTTGGCTAGTATACATATATATATATATATATATATATATATATATATATATATACTAGCAATGTGGGACGGTGTTGCCCGTCATGTTATGACCGTTGGGAGCACGTGTGTGAAATGTAGACGCACGGATGAACACAGACATATGTAACACACAGGCAGACACATACACACAGTGAGCGGCAGAAACATGCAAAAGACATGCACACACACAGACACACCGGAGATGCACACATGGACACACATATGTAACAGAGATGTACACACACATGCAACATATATGTGCAGAAACACATGCGCGCATGAGTTGTGCACCCCTCTGGCATTCAAACGGTTAAGGTATAGAGAGGCACATCAGAGTTAAATAGCAGTGGGAAGTGCATTTATACCTGGGAACTTTTACTTGTGGAGTCCCTGGAGGGGACTTCTGTGGTGCTGATGTAGAGAGAGCAATGAGGCAATTTGGGTTTAAAGTGGGCAGGGCTTAATCACAAGTAGGGGTGGGGCATAAGAGAAATGTTGAAAAGTGTTAGTAATAGGCTGGGAAAGGAGGAGAAGTGGGAGGGAAATGAAAGTTTACAGTGTGAGGGGTTTGAACACACTCCCTGAGGGGTAAAACTTGATACACAACCCTGTGGCAGTCAGTGGGTTAAGTGTGTACCTGATGGCTGTCTGTCCTGTATCTTGCATGGCAAATGATGACAGTCAAGAAATAATTCAGCAATGAGGGCCTACCTTAAGCCTTTGAGTGCCATTTTGTTCCCCTGGTGCTGCAGCACCCTTCAGTGGCTGTACTACAGGTCCTGCTGTGGCCACTGGGAGTCAGGGTGAGTGACTGTGTGTGTGTCAGACATATTTGTTTCTGGCTTTGTGTGTGTGTGGTGCTGTGTGTGTGGGTGGTGCATGTGTGTGTGTGTTTGGTGCTGTGTGAGTGGGGCATGTGTGTTTGTCTGTGGTGTAGGAGCAAGTGGCATCCATTTTTTTTTTCTGACTTTGATAAAGGTGGGCGGGCTACATAGTAGGGGCAGGCCAACTCCCTGCATGATTTTCACACCAAAAGCAGTGGCCTTCGGCCACTGCAACAGGTGTGAAAATCACGCCCCAGTTAATCACCCAATGGAAGCAGTAACTCCTCCTTTCTACCTCCCCTGGGTGTGTTTTGGCAGGCACAAAGTCTTATTTTATATATATATATATATATATATATATATATATATATATATATATACACTAAAATATCAAACATGATGATGGTGATACATATTACCATTATTGTGGTGATTCTGCAATATAACTTCTCATTAGGGGACTTTCCCTCAGCGCAAGGGGGAGGCCATGGCCTCATATAGGGGACTTCTTGACGCGGCTAGAGTAAATCCATGTTGGAGACTCCTCAGTTAGTACTGCTGTCCAGGTAACAACTATCACGGTAGTGGGTGGTCCAAAAGGTGGGTCAAGTGTCTTATTCTTGCACAGTGTTTTCGCCAGTAACTTATCACCGGGTTGATACGGGTGTGTAGGTTCACCTATAGGAAGAGGGAGAGAGATAGAAACATCACCATAGATGTCATTCAATTTATCAATCAATTGTGATACATATTTTTTAT
The DNA here is from genome assembly GCA_037306005.1 of Rhinophrynus dorsalis. NCBI lineage: Eukaryota > Metazoa > Chordata > Amphibia > Anura > Rhinophrynidae > Rhinophrynus > Rhinophrynus dorsalis. The sequence goes on along the minus strand of CM074721.1, from coordinate 541,193,140 downwards.
TTAGTATATTCCAAGTCACTTAAGGATTTGGGGCACCATGTGGCTTGGCCTAGTGCATTTCCTCAATTCATCTTTACATATTTTCCTATTGATTCTTTCTACTTGTGGTGTGTAATTGTTGCTATAAATGGTACATCTTTGTCACTATTTATCATCAGTGGGCATTCAAATCTGGGAATTATTCCTGTATATAGTATATTTGCAACAGTTTTGCCATTTTCCTTGGCCATAGGAAAAAGCTTCAATCCATTTAGAAAACTAATCACATATAACCAACAGGTATTGGATGCTTCCTGATTTATTCATGTGTGTAAAATCTATTTGTAACTGTTGCATTGGTCCCTCAGGGGGTGGCAACTGGTCATGAGCACCATGCATTATTTCCTGTTCTTACATATATGAGATATCTATATATCTGATTCTCCACTAGTTCTGTCAAATTCAAAATTACAAACCTGGTCTGTATGGAGTTATAAGTTTATTTCTTACCAATGTGGCTAAATCCCTGAAAATTATTGATAAAAAATAATTGGGGCAGTTGTTTTATGGTATCCCTATTCTACCCTCCTTGTCTGACCATCGAACAGTATGGTCTAGTGTCAGACCCTCCTTTTATCAAAACTGTAGGCCATCTCTCAGGCGCCCCTGCTGGCTGCCACACTTTTCTCATGCTCCTGACCTCTCCAGGAATTATCTTCATTATAACCTCCTTGCTTTCAAAATTCACCAAAAATATTCCAAGGACCAAGCTCTACTCCACATTCCACATACCTGGATTTACCAAAATTCAACGGATGGCGTTATAACACTGAGATATACAGCGGATTGAAATATACTTCCCCTGGACCCTCTGCTAAGAAGAGATAACTCCACTGGAACACCACAAACAAGGGTCATTGAAACTATAAAACTTACTCTCCTCCAGTTGTTATTTGGGTTTTGTATTTGATCATCCATTCAGCAATGCTCAGATTTCATTTCTAAACACTCAGAAAACTTATTGATGAAATATATATATTTATATATATTTCACTGAAGCACACTGGTTTTGAACTCCTGTAATCTGACCTGCATGCATGCTTTCTTATCTATGTTATCTACAAAGCAGCCTGAAGTGCAAAATTCCACACCTCACACTGGCCTGCATCCTATAGAACAGGACAATGTGACCATCACCCACAGCTGACATCCCTGCAAAACTTGCTATTTTATCCCTATGAATGCTGAGGGAATGATCACCTATACTCACCTCCAGTTAATTGGGTTTTGGATTTAATCATCTATTCAGCAATACTCAGATTTAATTTCTACACTGTGAAAACTTATTGACGAAAAAACCCCCCAAAGAAACAAAAAGGAAAAATGTCAACTATATACTTCACTGAAACATATTTGAAACTGCAATCTGACCTGCATGGATGCTTTCTTATCTGTTATCTACAAAGCATCCTGAAGTGCAAAATTCCACACCTCACACTTGCCTGCATCCTAAAGAACAGGACAATGTGATCATCCCCCACAGCTGACATCCCTGTAAAACTCAGAGGCTATTTTAACCCCCTCACTGCTGAGGGAATGATCACCTATTCTGCCTCATATCTGTTTTCCCTACAACCCCAAAAAGTGGTCTCTCCGCTCAGCCCCTCGCAAGTGGTTACCTTAAAATCACTTGGCATCTTCAAAGGCACTCACAGGGGCTGCCGTGGTGGAAAATCAAAACTTAAAGTTCAATCTCCTGACACTATCATAGCCACTCCGCCACTTCTACCTGCAAACCCAATTGAAGTGATTCAATCCAGAAGTCACAAAAAGCGCACATTCAAATCAAGGAAACCTCTTTGTGTGATCCCCATAAGAAGATGCATTGTTTCCAAAGTACAGAGCAAGAACTCAGAACCCCAAGACTGTCCTATCAGATCAATCCTGTGCAATGCCAGATCAATAAAGAACAAAACAGCTATTATCGCCAACCTCATTGAAACATGTGAATTAGCGTGCATTACAGAATCTTGGCTAGATGACAATGCAGGGCCTATCCTAGCAGCAGCTGTTCCAGGCAACTACACAGTGTTCCACCGACCGAGACAAGAACGCAAGGGAGGTGGAGTAATGATTTGTGTCAAATCATCCTTAAACCCCAGGCCAATATCAGTCCACACACCCCAATCTTTTGAATGTGTAGCTGCTAGCATCTCAATAGATAGAGGATTTCGGATACTGTTAATATACAGACCCCCAGGAGATGGGAAGAGATTTCTTCAAGAGCTCTCAGACCTTTTGACTGGTTTAATCCTTGAACATCCTAGATGGATTATATTGGGAGACTTCAACACTTGGATTGATGACACACTATCCCAACTGGGACAGGACCTCCTCAGCCTGATGAGTGCACTAGGCTTCATACAAATAGTTGCCACTTCTACCCACAGAAAAGGTCATACACTTGATCTAGTGTTCCAGTGTGGACTAGAAGTGTCGTCAGTAACTGTAAATCCAGTTGTATGGTCAGACCACCACTCCATACACTTTTCCATTGGATCACAATCAGCCAAACCACAGCCTCAGAAACTGGTCAAACACCGCTCATTAAAAGGGGTGACCCCACTGGACGTAACATCAAATATGGATCTAAGTAAACTGATGGACACTTGTGAAGACCCTGGCTCCTTAGTCCAACTCTACAACAAAACCATAAGGAACACCCTAGAAAGCATTGCACCATCACGCATATGCACTATCAAAACTCACAATAATGCACCTTGGTTTGATAACACCATCAGAGAATTGAAGAGAACAGGCCGTAAACTCGAGAGAAGGTGGCGCAGGACACATGACCCAGAGGACAAAGTTGCTCTTATCAATCACTTAAATGAATATCAAGTTAAGATAACTCAGAAAAAATCCTCATTTTTGTCACGCAAAATCACACTTTCCCGCAACAGACCTAGGCAACTGTTTCGCACAGTAGAAAGGCTCTGCAAACCAGCATGCATGCATATACCCAACAACTTTTCTCAAGATAAGTGTGAAGAATTTGCAACCTTCTTCACAGACAAGATTTCCTCCATCCGAGCCTCCATCACAGCAGGCCAACCTGTTACCCACCAGAACTACTACAGTGTAAGACCAGATTCCCCCAGTTTATGGTCTACTTTTACAAATGTGGATATAGAGGAAGTTAAAAGAACCATGCAAAAGTTGCGCCCCACTACGTGTGACTTAGACCCTGCCCCAACTCGTCTTATATCTGCATGTACTGAAACCCTTGCCCCAGCCCTCACAAAAATAGTGGAGTGTTCACTAAAAACTGGAATCTTCCCAGATCCTCTAAAACAAGCAGTGGTAAAACCCCTCCTAAAGAAACCCTCACTAGACCCAGACTGCATAGCAAATTACAGACCAGTATCCAACCTTCCATTTCTGGGGAAAATCATTGAAAAAGTAGTGGCAACTCAACTGGAGGCCCATCTATCAAGCTATAACATCTTTGATCCTTTCCAGTCAGGTTTCAGATGCCGCCACAGCACGGAAACAGCGCTAGTCCGAGTGCTAAATGATCTCCTTTTGGCAAGAGCCAAAGGTGATTACTCCATCCTAATCCTCCTGGATCTCTCAGCTGCATTTGACACCATTGACCATGGGATTTTAATAGCGCGCTTGCAGCACATCTGTGGTCTAGGAGGCACAGTTCTTAACTGGTTTAAATCTTTCCTCACTGGTAGATCACAGAGAGTAACATCAGGATCTTGCTCATCGGCACCAACAGAATTAGCCTGCGGAGTTCCACAAGGTTCCATCTTGTCTCCTATGCTATTTGCAATTTACTTACTACCACTGGGAGACATAATCAGAAGACACGGCCTAAGATATCATTGTTACGCAGATGACACACAACTCTACTTCTCCTTTGCTCCAGATACTAAAGACCCAACATGCCTCATCAACAGTTGCTTAGCAGACCTCATAGAGTGGATGAATGCTAGTTGGCTTAAAGTGAACCCTGACAAAACAGAGTTACTCTTGGTGAGGGGACCCCGGGCAACAAGAATATCTCAGGATCACCCAACTGGCCTGGAACTTGGAGGCTCTGAACTCATTAGTTCAACAGAGGTACGAAGTCTCGGAGTGATGATTGACTCTGGACTGTCATTTAAACAGCAGATCTCTTCTGTAATAAAATCTGCCTTCTTTCATCTGAGAAACATAGCCAGGATACAACACTTAATTCCACCAGATGATATGCCAACATTAGTCCATGCATTTGTGTCTTCTCGTCTAGATCACTGTAATGCACTCTACTTGGGCCTCCCAGAAAAAGAACTCCATCACCTACAAACAGTACAAAATGCAGCAGCCAGACTACTGACCAATCAAACTCGTTCATGTCACATAACACCTGTTCTCCACTCCCTGCATTGGCTTCCAATTAAATGGCGAACATATTTTAAAATTGGCCTGCTGACCTTCAAAGCCTTAAATAATCAAGGCCCACAGTACCTGAAAGAGCTCCTGACAGCCTATATTCAATCCCGCTCACTGCGGTCAGCCAACAGATCCCTCCTGTCAGTGCCCAGAATAAAGACAACCTCAGGTTCCCGGGCATTCAGCCACGCTACCCCCACATTCTGGAACTCTTTACCACCCTCAATCAGAGAGACACCATCACTACAGACTTTTAAAAAAAAGCTAAAGACCCATCTCTTTTATCAGGCATTCAGTCACCTCATGTGACCATAAGGAACTCTTACATTTTATGTCTGTTTATAGAATTGTAAAGCGCTTTGAGTCTCACAGGGAGAAAAGCGCTATAAAAATCACAAATTATTATTATTTTTATTATTATCTTTTGAGGCTAATACTTGCAATGAATATTAAATTGAGGATGGAAATGGAGGTATCATAGTCAACTGTACTATGGTCCTGGCATTTAACTACTACTATGATATATGGAAATAATATATAAACCAACAGATCATTAAGCAATTGGGCATATGAAATTCCTTTTCTGTCAGCTGTCCCAAATCCTCTATTTCTCCATATAATTCCAAAATCAAGTACCACACCAAAAGCGTACCTGGAGTCAGTCACAATAGTCACGTCACTGTTTAAAATAGGGAGCATGTGTGTGTTACAGCTATTAGTTCAGCAGCCTGGGCAAATACAAAAGGGAAGGAGTTAGTTATTAATACAATATCTAGTAATTGGACTACAGAAAATCCTATCAAGTATACCCCATTAGCTGGGTTTGAGCATGACTCATCCACATATACTGTCTCACTGCATTCAAGGGGAACAGATTACAGGTCAGGTCTTCGTGAGGTATCCATGTGAATGGTTTGTAAGTAATCATGTGCCTCAACCTCTGATATGTCAGAGGGAGAATATAAAATGAATGTATGTAAGGTCAAAGAGAGTAATGAGTGTGAAAGGTAATATTGAATGTGTAAACAGTCTCATAGTAAAATTCTCTCTGTGCAGCCATGTCTAAACTGCCCCTACCATCATAACACAAGCTTCCACTTCCCCTAAGCATGCAGGCAGGCCCTGAACCACCGATGTTAGTACATTAAAACAACAAACCACTGGTCCACAGCTGAGCCATATTCCCTTTGCAAGGACACCTGAAAGAGTGGGACCTCCCTCCTTACAAGACAGATGAAACTGGAGAGAGTAGTTGGGCAGTCTCAGAGCAGGTACAAAACATAAGGCTGTTTTTTTTTTCTCTATATGCTGTGTCCATGGTACCATGTCAAAATATGTGATTGAAGTGAGAACAGTCTGAAATCCTTTGTCTACAGTAGGCCACTATGCCTATTAAAGATAACAGTTCAAATTTAGTCCTTAGCTTTTGGGAGCAAGATAATGATTTTGACAATACTGTAGATTAGCAGGCGATACCTTATGAACAGTCTTTTGTAGATGATGCAACAAAGAAGATGTATCTTTCATACAGGACTCTTCATCTGGGCTACACATCAACCACAAAATCATCCATGTACTGAAAGAACGTGGAGCCAAAATCAGGTGATCAAGATTCTAGAGATTTCTGAATACAGCAAATAGACAGTGGGGACATCAACACACAATCTATTTCACCCATACTGATTCCCTCTATATGTAAAAGCAAACAGTGGTAGCATGTCAGGGCACCCTGGTATGCTAAAGAAGGTGCTGCACAAAGAAAGTGGCAGATGATGGTACTGCAGACAAAATAGAGTTCACATCAGGCACTCATAATGATAATGACTGAATTAACTAATTCACTGCCCTTTTCCTGTAACAAGTGATATTACTTAATGTACACTGTAGAAGCACCACCCATAGAAATACTACATCATTTACACCAATGAAAACCTTAGCAGGGGTCACCAATATTTCATTAATTAAATCATTCTTCCATACATCACTGACATCCTGCATGCACACTGGAGTCTAAAACCAACCACTAACTCTAACGATGGAAGCACATACATAAGAAAATATTACCTTCAAGCATATGCTCATACCCAGGGTTAATTATAAAGAACATGCAGGTATAACAGGATTAGCCATTGAGGTATTCATTTGTGAATAAGCAGCAATTTAACTGGGTAAGTAGGAGTAATTAGAAAGGCATTCCTAAGTACATTCTATATCATGGTCTAAAAACTACAAGCATGTTACGTTTTGTAGTCCAAAAGCAACACAACAAAATTATATTCACAACCCTTTGTATTCTCACCCCAGATTTTCACCACAGATTACAGGTCTAAAGTGCTTGAAGCAGCCTTAAGTGAATTGACGCCACGCTAGTATCAAAGCACAAAACACTACTAACTATATTTAACAAAAACAGAACTTTTATACTAAAAACTGGGAGGGTATGCAGAGTGGAAAATTACAAGCTTCACCTTGTGTATTCTCTAAAGGTCATACAAATATGGTCAAAAGGAAATGAGGTAGGGAGGGGGAATGGAGCACATTAAGTTAACAGTTAACATGCATCTCTTTGTTCTAATGGAAATGTAATTAAGGACATTTTACAACTATATGCAAGAGTAACAATTATACTTATCTCTCTTCTACATCAGGGCCTCTGGGAACGGAACTAATTAACCTTCTGAATGTAGCGCAAGCTGCAAGTTAAAAATATAATTTAACCCCTATCGCTCTTGTTAGTGTATTAAAGCAAGTGCCTACTTATAAATATAATTTTAACCCTTTCAAGCAACCTTTTGATTCAGTCATATCAATTTTCTAGACATTTCTTAAGTATTCTCTTAAGATTGCCAGCATTTAGAAAACTTAAGAAAATGTGATCAGAAATATAAGGTCATCTGCTACCTGTTCCAGATTATCCTACACTTACTATACTTACTATAAAACTATCAGTTATGGACTCTTCAACCTTTTTGTTGCCTTGCTCCTAAGCCTCAAAGGCGTAATAGATGAGGCACTGGCGTTCAAAGCCAGGGATTGTGGGTTCAAGTTCCATCTGGGGTGGAAGATACTTTCTTTGCTGTCTCTTTTGTTATACCAGAGTAGACCTTGTTGAAAAGAAACTTCTATGCATTTGGCAATTCCAAATCCCTCAGCCAGTGCTTGAGGGTGCAAGACCTATGTCTGGAGGTTGCTGCTGTTTATTTCATTGATGTGTCATTTAGGACAAAATAGTCAATAACGTGAACAAAACTTCATGACATTATGAAATCCCGTTGAAATATTTAACATTAATATGGATTTTACCTTCTACATCCCAGAATTGCCTTTGTACATAGCACACGCCTCTGGAAATCAAAGGGATGAAGAAGACAATCTGTATATGACTGCCTATTTGGAAATTTGGTGTTCCTGCATTTTGAACATTCTCTCTGGTCTATCCTCTTCTTATTGTTGTTTCCATGGACCTACAACTTGCGTTCATGGTTTATTGGCCTGTGTTTTGGACATATTGGCTTTCAAGTCTCAACTAGTTATTGAATTGTGGTTTTTAAGATGTTAAAGTGTTGTCTATTCATATAGGCATTTATTTGGTAAAGACCATGAATGACTATGCAAGACCTGTGCCACTACTCTACCAGAAGCGGCATGGAGGCTTTTCCCCTTTCTTTTCATTTAGGATACAGTTTCTTCTGTCTCAACTTGTACTTGGAACAGATGAGTTTCCAAGTTCCATATCTTTAACATTCTATCTACATCCACCTCACTTGGAATACAGAAGAATATATCAACAGAATTATAATGTCTAGAGCTAGCTTTTCCAGATCCTTCTCCTTTATACTGCATCTCTGATCTAGATATCCTCTGGAGATTTTCATTCAAAATAACCACAGTTTCTTTGAAAAGGGATTTTCGCTTATAAGCATGTGGTGGCATTAGACTGATAGATGAGTCTGAAAGAGCTGAGTGATGTGGTATTGTGAACAATGTAATAGTTCTTTAGGTATCGGAATTCAGTTGTTGCCAAAAAAATTAAGATCTTCTTTACAGGTAGCTTGTTATCAAGGAAAGATTATTTTAATAATGGGGAATCCCTGCGCTCGGCATGTAGTGTAAATGGAAAAATTGATCAAAACATACAGAAAGCTCTTCAGTCTTCGAGCTCCAGTGGCACGATTGGTTAGCGCATAGTACTTATAAAACAGTATCTGATAAGAAACGCTGAAGTTGTGAGTTCAAGCCTCACCTGGAGCAACCTTTTGATTCGATCATATCTGTTTTCAAGACCTTTCTTAAACATTCTCTCTAGATTGCCAGCATTTAGAATACTCAAGAAAAAATGATCAGAAATATAAGGTCATCTGCTAGCTGTTCCAGATTCTCCTACACTTACTTATTCTATAAAGCAGATTTCCTCTGGAGAGTGGCATTCTAAAATTGCTGTGTTTTCTAATGAACTGGCTATTACCTTATAAGCACATGCGGCATTCAACTTTTGGGTGAGTCCAAAAGAGCTGAGGGTTGTGGGACACTGGACAATATAACAATGTTTTAGACATCAGCAGTCAGTTGTTGCAAGAAAGATTATGATCTTCATTGGAGGTAGGCTGTTATCCAGCACAAGAAATTTTACAAGTGGGGAAGGGGTTGAGTCATTTCAAGACACTTTTGGAAGAGGAATGCCGTATGTCTTGCATGCTCAAATTGGAACATCAACATTTCTATCTCTTTAGCACTATGAAGTCGCCACTGTGTGGATTATGTGAAATCTTGGATTATTGAAACAAAGAATTGCCAGATGTTCGAAACTGAAATAATTCTTGTTGGAAACTGGTCATTGTCGCTAGCTTAATGAGGTTCCACTTAACCTGGAGTAGGGTACTGTTGTGAGGTGAACTCTCTTTTTTCTATATTTGTGTATTATGTGATTATATGTGCTGAACTTGAGTTGATCTCTTTTTATCGACATTGCTTTGTTTTTTTAATCAGTTGATTCCATAAAATTTCCAGTTATGGACTCTTCAACCTTTTCACCTTCTTCACCTACGCCCCAGTGGCCTAATGGATAAGGCACTGGCCTCCTAAGCCAGGGATTGTGGGTTCAAGTCCCATCTGGGGTGGAAGATACTTTCTTTGCTGTCTCCTTTGTTATACCAGAGTAGACCTTGTTGAAAAGAAACTTCTATGCATTTGGCAATTCCCAAACCCTCGGCCAGTGCTTGAGGGTTCAAGACCCATGTCTGGAGGTTGCTGCTGTTTATTTCATTGAAGTGTCATTTAGGACAAAAAAGTCAATAACGTGAACAAAACTTCATGACATTATGAAATCCAGTTGAAATATTTAACATTAATATGGATTTTACCTTCTACATCCCAGAATTGCCTTTGTACATTGCACAGCCCTCTGGAAGTCAAAGGCATGAAGAAGACAATCTGTATATGACTGCCTATTTGGAAATTTGGTGTTCCTGCATTTTGAACATGCTCTCTGGTCTATCCTCTTCTTATTGTTGTTTCCATGGACCTACAACTTACGTTCATGGTTTATTGGCCTGTGTTTTGGACATATTGGCTTTCAAGTCTCAACTAGTTATTGAATTGTGGTTTTTAGGATGTTAAAGTGTTGTCTATTCATATAGGCATTTATTTGGTAAAGACCATGAATGACTATGCAAGACCTGTGCCACTACTCTACCAGAAGCGGCATGGAGGATTTTCCCCTTCCTTTTCATTTAGGATACAGTTTCTTCTGTCTCAACTTGTACTTGGAACAGATGAGTTTCCAAGTTCCATATCTTTAACATTCTATCTATATCCACCTCACTTGGAATACAGAAGAATATATCAACAGAATTATAATGTCTAGAGCTAGCTTTTCCAGATCCTTCTCCTTTTTACTGCATCTCTGATCTAGATATCCTCTGGAGATTTTCATTCAAAATAACCACAGTTTCTTTGAAAAGGGATTTTCGCTTATAAGCATGTGGTGGCATTAGACTGATAGATGAGTCTGAAAGAGCTGAGTGATGTGGTATTGTGAACAATGTAATAGTTCTTTAGGTATCGGAATTCAGTTGTTGCCAGAAACATTAAGATCTTCTTTACAGGTAGCTTGTTATCAAGGAAAGATAATTTTAATAGTGGGGAATCCCTGCGCTCGGCATGTAGTGTAAATGGAAAAATTGATCAAAACATACAAAAAGCTCCTCAGACATTGTGCTCCAGTGGCGCAATCGGTTAGCGCGCGCTACTTATAAAGCAGTATCTGATCTGATAAGCAATGCCGAGGTTGTGAGTTCAAGCCTCACCTGGAGCAACCTTTTGATTCGATCATATCTGTTTTCAAGACCTTTCTTAAACATTCTCTCTAGATTGCCAGCATTTAGAATACTCAAGAAAAAATTATCAGAAATATAAGGTCATTTGCTAGCTGTTCCAGATTCTCCTACACTTACTTATTCTATAAAGCAGATTTACTCTGGAGAGTGGCATTCTAAAATTGCTGTGTTTTCTAATGAACTGGCTATTACCTTATAAGCACATGCGGTATTCAACTTTTGGGTGAGTCCAAAAGAGCTGAGGGTTGTGGGACACTGGACAATATAACAATGTTTTAGACATCAGCAGTCAGTTGTTGCAAGAAAGATTATGATCTTCATTGGAGGTAGGCTGTTATCCAGCACAAGAAATTTTACAAGTGGGGAAGGGGTTGAGTCATTTCAAGACACTTTTGGAAGAGGAATGCCGTATGTCTTGCATGCTCAAATTGGAACATCAACATTTCTATCTCTTTAGCACTATGAAGTCGCCACTGTGTGGATTATGTGAAATCTTGAATTATTGAAACAAAGAATTGCCAGATGTTCGAAACTGAAATAATTCTTGTTGGAAACTGGTCATTGTCGCTAGCTTAATGAGGTTCCACTTAACCTGGAGTAGGGTACTGTTGTGAGGTGAACTCTCTTTTTTCTATATTTGTGTATTATGTGATTATATGTGCTGAACTTGAGTTGATCTCTTTTTATCGACATTGCTTTGTTTTTTTAATCAGTTCATTCCATAACAGTTCCAGTTATGGACTCTTCAACCTTTTCACTTTCTTCACCTAAGCCCCAGTGGCCTAAAGGATAAAGCACTGGCTTCCTAAGCCAGGGATTGTGGGTTCAAGTCCCATCTGGGGTGGAAGATACTTTCTTTGCTGTCTCCTTTGTTATACCAGAGTAGACCTTGTTGAAAAGAAACTTCTATGCATTTGGCAATTCCCAAACCCTCAGCCAGTGCTTGAGGGTTCAAGATCCATGTCTGGAGGTTGCTGCTGTTTATTTCATTGAAGTGTCATTTAGGACAAAAAAGTCAATAACGTGAAGAAAACTTCATGACATTATGAAATCCAGTTGAAATATTTAACATTAATATGGATTTTACCTTCTACATCCCAGAATTGCCTTTGTACATTGCACAGCCCTCTGGAAGTCAAAGGCATGAAGAAGACAATCTGTATATGACTGCCTATTTGGAAATTTGGTGTTCCTGCATTTTGAACATGCTCTCTGGTCTATCCTCTTCTTATTGTTGTTTCCATGGACCTACAACTTACGTTCATGGTTTATTGGCCTGTGTTTTGGACATATTGGCTTTCAAGTCTCAACTAGTTATTGAATTGTGGTTTTTAGGATGTTAAAGTGTTGTCTATTCATATAGGCATTTACTTGGTAAAGACCATGAATGACTATGCAAGACCTGTGCCACTACTCTACCAGAAGCGGCATGGAGGATTTTCCCCTTCCTTTTCATTTAGGATACAGTTTCTTCTGTCTCAACTTGTACTTGGAACAGATGAGTTTCCAACTTCCATATCTTTAACATTCTATCTATATCCACCTCACTTGGAATACAGAAGAATATATCAACAGAATTATAATGTCTAGAGCTAGCTTTTCCAGATCCTTCTCCTTTTTACTGCATCTCTGATCTAGATATCCTCTGGAGATTTTCATTCAAAATAACCACAGTTTCTTTGAAAAGGGATTTTCGCTTATAAGCATGTGGTGGCATTAGACTGATAGATGAGTCTGAAAGAGATGATGATGTGGTATTGTGAACAATGTAATAGTTCTTTAGGTATCGGAATTCAGTTGTTGCCAGAAACATTAAGATCTTCTTTACAGGTAGCTTGTTATCAAGGAAAGATAATTTTAATAATGGGGAATCCCTGCGCTCGGCATGTAGTGTAAATGGAAAAATTGATCAAAACATACAAAAAGCTCCACAGACTTTGTGCTCCAGTGGCGCAATCAGTTAGCGCGTGCTACTTATAAAGCAGTATCTGATCTGATAAGCAATGCCGAGGTTGTGAGTTCAAGCCTCACCTGGAGCAACCTTTTGATTCGATCATATCTGTTTTCAAGACCTTTCTTAAACATTCTCTCTAGATTGCCAGCATTTAGAATACTCAAGAAAAAATGATCAGAAATATAAGGTCATCTGCTAGCTGTTCCAGATTCTCCTACACTTACTTATTCTATAAAGCAGATTTCCTCTGGAGAGTGGCATTCTAAAATTGCTGTGTTTTCTAATGAACTGGCTATTACCTTATAAGCACATGCGGCATTCAACTTTTGGGTGAGTCCAAAAGAGCTGAGGGTTGTGGGACACTGGACAATATAACAATGTTTTAGACATCAGCAGTCAGTTGTTGCAAGAAAGATTATGATCTTCATTGGAGGTAGGCTGTTATCCAGCACAAGAAATTTTACAAGTGGGAAAGGGGTTGAGTCATTTCAAGACACTTTTGGACGAGGAATGCCGTATGTCTTGCATGCTCAAATTGGAACATCAACATTTCTATCTCTTTAGCACTATGAAGTCGCCACTGTGTGGATTATGTGAAATCTTGAATTATTGAAACAAAGAATTGCCAGATGTTCGAAACTGAAATAATTCTTGTTGGAAACTGGTCATTGTCGCTAGCTTAATGAGGTTCCACTTAACCTGGAGTAGGGTACTGTTGTGAGGTGAACTCTCTTTTTTCTATATTTGTGTATTATGTGATTATATGTGCTGAACTTGAGTTGATCTCTTTTTATCGACATTGCTTTGTTTTTTTAATCAGTTGATTCCATAAAATTTCCAGTTATGGACTCTTCAACCTTTTCACCTTCTTCACCTACGCCCCAGTGGCCTAATGGATAAGGCACTGGCCTCCTAAGCCAGGGATTGTGGGTTCAAGTCCCATCTGGGGTGGAAGATACTTTCTTTGCTGTCTCCTTTGTTATACCAGAGTAGACCTTGTTGAAAAGAAACTTCTATGCATTTGGCAATTCCCAAACCCTCAGCCAGTGCTTGAGGGTTCAAGACCCATGTCTGGAGGTTGCTGCTGTTTATTTCATTGAAGTGTCATTTAGGACAAAAAAGTCAATAACGTGAACAAAACTTCATGACATTATGAAATCCACTTGAAATATTTAACATTAATATGGATTTTACCTTCTACATCCCAGAATTGCCTTTGTACATTGCACACCCCTCTGGAAGTCAAAGGCATGAAGAAGACAATCTGTATATGACTGCCTATTTGGAAATTTGGTGTTCCTGCATTTTGAACATGCTCTCTGGTCTATCCTCTTCTTATTGTTGTTTCCATGGACCTACAACTTACGTTCATGGTTTATTGGCCTGTGTTTTGGACATATTGGCTTTCAAGTCTCAACTAGTTATTGAATTGTGGTTTTTAGGATGTTAAAGTGTTGTCTATTCATATAGGCATTTATTTGGTAAAGACCATGAATGACTATGCAAGACCTGTGCCACTACTCTACCAGAAGTGGCATGGAGGATTTCCCCCTTCCTTTTCATTTAGGATACAGTTTCTTCTGTCTCAACTTGTACTTGGAACAGATGAGTTTCCAACTTCCATATCTTTAACATTCTATCTATATCCACCTCACTTGGAATACAGAAGAATATATCAACAGAATTATAATGTCTAGAGCTAGCTTTTCCAGATCCTTCTCCTTTTTACTGCATCTCTGATCTAGATATCCTCTGGAGATTTTCATTCAAAATAACCACAGTTTCTTTGAAAAGGGATTTTCGCTTATAAGCATGTGGTGGCATTAGACTGATAGATGAGTCTGAAAGAGATGAGTGATGTGGTATTGTGAACAATGTAATAGTTCTTTAGGTATCGGAATTCAGTTGTTGCCAGAAACATTAAGATCTTCTTTACAGGTAGCTTGTTATCAAGGAAAGATAATTTTAATAATGCGGAATCCCTGTGCTCGGCATGTAGTGTAAATGGAAAAATTGATCAAAACATACAAAAAGCTCCACAGACTTTGTGCTCCAGTGGCGCAATCGGTTAGCGCACGCTACTTATAAAGCAGTATCTGATAAGCAATGCCGAGGTTGTGAGTTCAAGCCTCACCTGGAGCAACCTTTTGATTCGATCATATCTGTTTTCAAGACCTTTCTTAAACATTCTCTCTAGATTGCCAGCATTTAGAATACTCAAGAAAAAATGATCAGAAATATAAGGTCATCTACTAGCTGTTCCAGATTCTCCTACACTTACTTATTCTATAAAGCAGATTTCCTCTGGAGAGTGGCATTCTAAAATTGCTGTGTTTTCTAATGAACTGGCTATTACCTTATAAGCACATGCGGCATTCAACTTTTGGGTGAGTCCAAAAGAGCTGAGGGTTGTGGGACACTGGACAATATAACAATGTTTTAGACATCAGCAGTCAGTTGTTGCAAGAAAGATTATGATCTTCATTGGAGGTAGGCTGTTATCCAGCACAAGAAATTTTACAAGTGGGGAAGGGGTTGAGTCATTTCAAGACACTTTTGGAAGAGGAATGCCGTATGTCTTGCATGCTCAAATTGGAACATCAACATTTCTATCTCTTTAGCACTATGAAGTCGCCACTGTGTGGATTATGTGAAATCTTGAATTATTGAAACAAAGAATTACCAGATGTTCGAAACTGAAATAATTCTTGTTGGAAACTTGTCATTGTCGCTAGCTTAATGAGGTTCCACTTAACCTGGAGTAGGGTACTGTTGTGAGGTGAACTCTCTTTTTTCTATATTTGTGTATTATGTGATTATATGTGCTGAACTTGAGTTGATCTCTTTTTATCGACATTGCTTTGTTTTTTTAATCAGTTGATTCCATAAAAGTTCCAGTTATGGACTCTTCAACCTTTTCACCTTCTTCACCTAAGCCCCAGTGGCCTAAAGGATAAAGCACTGGCTTCCTAAGCCAGGGATTGTGAGTTCAAGTCCCATCTGGGGTGGAAGATACTTTCTTTGCTGTCTCCTTTGTTATACCAGAGTAGACCTTGTTGAAAAGAAACTTCTATGCATTTGGCAATTCCCAAACCCTCAGCCAGTGCTTGAGGGTTCAAGATCCATGTCTGGAGGTTGCTGCTGTTTATTTCATTGAAGTGTCATTTAGGACAAAAAAGTCAATAACGTGAACAAAACTTCATGACATTATGAAATCCACTTGAAATATTTAACATTAATATGGATTTTACCTTCTACATCCCAGAATTGCCTTTGTACATTGCACACCCCTCTGGAAGTCAAAGGCATGAAGAAGACAATCTGTATATGACTGCCTATTTGGAAATTTGGTGTTCCTGCATTTTGAACATGCTCTCTGGTCTATCCTCTTCTTATTGTTGTTTCCATGGACCTACAACTTACGTTCATGGTTTATTGGCCTGTGTTTTGGACATATTGGCTTTCAAGTCTCAACTAGTTATTGAATTGTGGTTTTTAGGATGTTAAAGTGTTGTCTATTCATATAGGCATTTATTTGGTAAAGACCATGAATGACTATGCAAGACCTGTGCCACTACTCTACCAGAAGCGGCATGGAGGATTTTCCCCTTCCTTTTCATTTAGGATACAGTTTCTTCTGTCTCAACTTGTACTTGGAACAGATGAGTTTCCAACTTCCATATCTTTAACATTCTATCTATATCCACCTCACTTGGAATACAGAAGAATATATCAACAGAATTATAATGTCTAGAGCTAGCTTTTCCAGATCCTTCTCCTTTTTACTGCATCTCTGATCTAGATATCCTCTGGAGATTTTCATTCAAAATAACCACAGTTTCTTTGAAAAGGGATTTTCGCTTATAAGCATGTGGTGGCATTAGACTGATAGATGAGTCTGAAAGAGCTGAGTGATGTGGTATTGTGAACAATGTAATAGTTCTTTAGGTATCGGAATTCAGTTGTAGCCAGAAACATTAAGATCTTCTTTACAGGTAGCTTGTTATCGAGGAAAGATAATTTTAATAATGGGGAATCCCTGCGCTCGGCATGTAGTGTAAATGGAAAAATTGATCAAAACATACAAAAAGCTTCACAGACTTTGTGCTCCAGTGGCGTAATCGGTTAGCGCGCGGTACTTAATAAAGCAGTATCTGATAAGCAATGCCGAGGTTGTGAGTTCAAGCCTCACCTGGAGCAACCTTTTGATTCGATCATATCTGTTTTCAAGACCTTTCTTAAACATTCTCTCTAGATTGCCAGCATTTAGAATACTCAAGAAAAAATGATCAGAAATATAAGGTCATCTGCTAGCTGTTCCAGATTCTCCTACACTTACTTATTCTATAAAGCAGATTTCCTCTGGAGAGTGGCATTCTAAAATTGCTGTGTTTTCTAATGAACTGGCTATTACCTTATAAGCACATGCGGTATTCAACTTTTGGGTGAGTCCAAAAGAGCTGAGGGTTGTGGGACACTGGACAATATAACAATGTTTTAGACATCAGCAGTCAGTTGTTGCAAGAAAGATTATGATCTTCATTGGAGGTAGGCTGTTATCCAGCACAAGAAATTTTACAAGTGGGGAAGGGGTTGAGTCATTTCAAGACACTTTTGGAAGAGGAATGCCGTATGTCTTGCATGCTCAAATTGGAACATCAACATTTCTATCTCTTTAGCACTATGAAGTCGCCACTGTGTGGATTATGTGAAATCTTGAATTATTGAAACAAAGAATTACCAGATGTTCGAAACTGAAATAATTCTTGTTGGAAACTTGTCATTGTCGCTAGCTTAATGAGGTTCCACTTAACCTGGAGTAGGGTACTGTTGTGAGGTGAACTCTCTTTTTTCTATATTTGTGTATTATGTGATTATATGTGCTGAACTTGAGTTGATCTCTTTTTATCGACATTGCTTTGTTTTTTTAATCAGTTGATTCCATAAAAGTTCCAGTTATGGACTCTTCAACCTTTTCACCTTCTTCACCTAAGCCCCAGTGGCCTAAAGGATAAAGCACTGGCTTCCTAAGCCAGGGATTGTGAGTTCAAGTCCCATCTGGGGTGGAAGATACTTTCTTTGCTGTCTCCTTTGTTATACCAGAGTAGACCTTGTTGAAAAGAAACTTCTATGCATTTGGCAATTCCCAAACCCTCAGCCAGTGCTTGAGGGTTCAAGATCCATGTCTGGAGGTTGCTGCTGTTTATTTCATTGAAGTGTCATTTAGGACAAAAAAGTCAATAACGTGAACAAAACTTCATGACATTATGAAATCCACTTGAAATATTTAACATTAATATGGATTTTACCTTCTACATCCCAGAATTGCCTTTGTACATTGCACACCCCTCTGGAAGTCAAAGGCATGAAGAAGACAATCTGTATATGACTGCCTATTTGGAAATTTGGTGTTCCTGCATTTTGAACATGCTCTCTGGTCTATCCTCTTCTTATTGTTGTTTCCATGGACCTACAACTTACGTTCATGGTTTATTGGCCTGTGTTTTGGACATATTGGCTTTCAAGTCTCAACTAGTTATTGAATTGTGGTTTTTAGGATGTTAAAGTGTTGTCTATTCATATAGGCATTTATTTGGTAAAGACCATGAATGACTATGCAAGACCTGTGCCACTACTCTACCAGAAGCGGCATGGAGGATTTTCCCCTTCCTTTTCATTTAGGATACAGTTTCTTCTGTCTCAACTTGTACTTGGAACAGATGAGTTTCCAACTTCCATATCTTTAACATTCTATCTATATCCACCTCACTTGGAATACAGAAGAATATATCAACAGAATTATAATGTCTAGAGCTAGCTTTTCCAGATCCTTCTCCTTTTTACTGCATCTCTGATCTAGATATCCTCTGGAGATTTTCATTCAAAATAACCACAGTTTCTTTGAAAAGGGATTTTCGCTTATAAGCATGTGGTGGCATTAGACTGATAGATGAGTCTGAAAGAGCTGAGTGATGTGGTATTGTGAACAATGTAATAGTTCTTTAGGTATCGGAATTCAGTTGTAGCCAGAAACATTAAGATCTTCTTTACAGGTAGCTTGTTATCGAGGAAAGATAATTTTAATAATGGGGAATCCCTGCGCTCGGCATGTAGTGTAAATGGAAAAATTGATCAAAACATACAAAAAGCTTCACAGACTTTGTGCTCCAGTGGCGTAATCGGTTAGCGCGCGGTACTTAATAAAGCAGTATCTGATAAGCAATGCCGAGGTTGTGAGTTCAAGCCTCACCTGGAGCAAACTTTTGATTCGATCATATCTGTTTTTAAGACCTTTCTTAAACATTCTCTCTAGATTGCCAGCATTTAGAATACTCAAGAAAAAATGATCAGAAATATAAGGTCATCTGCTAGCTGTTCCAGATTCTCCTACACTTACTTATTCTATAAAGCAGATTTCCTCTGGAGAGTGGCATTCTAAAATTGCTGTGTTTTCTAATGAACTGGCTATTACCTTATAAGCACATGCGGTATTCAACTTTTGGGTGAGTCCAAAAGAGCTGAGGGTTGTGGGACACTGGACAATATAACAATGTTTTAGACATCAGCAGTCAGTTGTTGCAAGAAAGATTATGATCTTCATTGGAGGTAGGCTGTTATCCAGCACAAGAAATTTTACAAGTGGGGAAGGGGTTGAGTCATTTCAAGACACTTTTGGAAGAGGAATGCCGTATGTCTTGCATGCTCAAATTGGAACATCAACATTTCTATCTCTTTAGCACTATGAAGTCGCCACTGTGTGGATTATGTGAAATCTTGAATTATTGAAACAAAGAATTGCCAGATGTTCGAAACTGAAATAATTCTTGTTGGAAACTGGTCATTGTCGCTAGCTTAATGAGGTTCCACTTAACCTGGAGTAGGGTACTGTTGTGAGGTGAACTCTCTTTTTTCTATATTTGTGTATTATGTGATTATATCTGCTGAACTTGAGTTGATCTCTTTTTATCGACATTGCTTTGTTTTTTTAATCAGTTCATTCCATAACAGTTCCAGTTATGGACTCTTCAACCTTTCACTTTCTTCACCTAAGCCCCAGTGGCCTAAAGGAAAAAGCACTGGTTTCCTAAGCCAGGGATTGTGGGTTCAAGTCCCATCTGGGGTGGAAGATACTTTCTTTGCTGTCTCCTTTGTTATACCAGAGTAGACCTTGTTGAAAAGAAACTTCTATGCATTTGGCAATTCCCAAACCCTCAGCCAGTGCTTGAGGGTTCAAGATCCATGTCTGGAGGTTGCTGCTGTTTATTTCATTGAAGTGTCATTTAGGACAAAAAAGTCAATAACGTGAACAAAACTTCATGACATTATGAAATCCAGTTGAAATATTTAACATTAATATGGATTTTACCTTCTACATCCCAGAATTGCCTTTGTACATTGCACAGCCCTCTGGAAGTCAAAGGCATGAAGAAGACAATCTGTATATGACTGCCTATTTGGAAATTTGGTGTTCCTGCATTTTGAACATGCTCTCTGGTCTATCCTCTTCTTATTGTTGTTTCCATGGACCTACAACTTACGTTCATGGTTTATTGGCCTGTGTTTTGGACATATTGGCTTTCAAGTCTCAACTAGTTATTGAATTGTGGTTTTTATGATGTTAAAGTGTTGTCTATTCATATAGGCATTTATTTGGTAAAGACCATGAATGACTATGCAAGACCTGTGTCACTACTCTACCAGAAGCGGCATGGAGGATTTTCCCCTTCCTTTTCATTTAGGATACAGTTTCTTCTGTCTCAACTTGTACTTGGAACAGATGAGTTTCCAACTTCCATATCTTTAACATTCTATCTATATCCACCTCACTTGGAATACAGAACAATATATCAACAGAATTAGAATGTCTAGAGCTAGCTTTTCCAGATCCTTCTCCTTTTTACTGCATCTCTGATCTAGATATCCTCTGGAGATTTTCATTCAAAATAACCACAGTTTCTTTGAAAAGGGATTTTCGCTTATAAGCATGTGGTGGCATTAGACTGATAGATGAGTCTGAAAGAGATGAGTGATGTGGTATTGTGAACAATGTAATAGTTCTTTAGGTATCGGAATTCAGTTGTTGCCAGAAACATTAAGATCTTCTTTACAGGTAGCTTGTTATCAAGGAAAGATAATTTTAATAATGGGGAATCCCTGCGCTCGGCATGTAGTGTAAATGGAAAAATTGATCAAAACATACAAAAAGCTCCACAGACTTTGTGCTCCAGTGGCGCAATCGGTTAGCGCGCGGTACTTAATAAAGCAGTATCTGATAAGCAATGCCAAGGTTGTGAGTTCAAGCCTCACCTGGAGCAACCTTTTGATTCGATCATATCTGTTTTCAAGACCTTTCTTAAACATTCTCTCTAGATTGCCAGCATTTAGAATACTCAAGAAAAAATGAACAGAAATATAAGGTCATCTGCTAGCTGTTCCAGATTCTCCTACACTTACTTATTCTATAAAGCAGATTTCCTCTGGAGAGTGGCATTCTAAAATTGATGTGTTTTCTAATGAACTGGCTATTACCTTATAAGCACATGCGGCATTCAACTTTTGGGTGAGTCCAAAAGAGCTGAGGGTTGTGGGACACTGGACAATATAACAATGTTTTAGACATCAGCAGTCAGTTGTTGCAAGAAAGATTATGATCTTCATTGGAGGTAGGCTGTTATCCAGCACAAGAAATTTTACAAGTGGGGAAGGGGTTGAGTCATTTCAAGACACTTTTGGAAGAGGAATGCCGTATGTCTTGCATGCTCAAATTGGAACATCAACATTTCTATCTCTTTAGCACTATGAAGTCGCCACTGTGTGGATTATGTGAAATCTTGAATTATTGAAACAAAGAATTGCCAGATGTTCAAAACTGAAATAATTCTTGTTGGAAACTGGTCATTGTCGCTAGCTTAATGAGGTTCCACTTAACCTGGAGTAGTGTACTGTTGTGAGGTGAACTCTCTTTTTTCTATATTTGTGTATTATGTGACTATATGTGCTGAACTTGAGTTGATCTCTTTTTATCGACATTGCTTTGTTTTTTTAATCAGTTGATTCCATAAAATTTCCAGTTATGGCCTCTTCAACCTTTTCACCTTCTTCACCTACGCCCCAGTGGCCTAATGGATAAGGCACTGGCCTCCTAAGCTAGGGATTGTGGGTTCAAGTCCCATCTGGGGTGGAAGATACTTTCTTTGCTGTCTCCTTTGTTATACCAGAGTAGACCTTGTTGAAAAGAAACTTCTATGCATTTGGCAATTCCCAAACCCTCAGCCAGTGCTTGAGGGTTCAAGACCCATGTCTGGAGGTTGCTGCTGTTTATTTCATTGAAGTGTCATTTAGGACAAAAAAGTCAATAACGTGAACAAAACTTCATGACATTATGAAATCCAGTTGAAATATTTAACATTAATATGGATTTTACCTTCTACATCCCAGAATTGCCTTTGTACATTGCACAGCCCTCTGGAAGTCAAAGGCATGAAGAAGACAATCTGTATATGACTGCCTATTTGGAAATTTGGTGTTCCTGCATTTTGAACATGCTCTCTGGTCTATCCTCTTCTTATTGTTGTTTCCATGGACCTACAACTTACGTTCATGGTTTATTGGCCTGTGTTTTGGACATATTGGCTTTCAAGTCTCAACTAGTTATTGAATTGTCGTTTTTATGATGTTAAAGTGTTGTCTATTCATATAGGCATTTATTTGGTAAAGACCATGAATGACTATGCAAGACCTGTGCCACTACTCTACCAGAAGCGGCATGGAGGATTTTCCCCTTACTTTTCATTTAGGATACAGTTTCTTCTGTCTCAACTTGTAATTGGAACAGATGAGTTTCCAACTTCCATATCTTTAACATTCTATCTATATCCACCTCACTTGGAATACAGAAGAATATATCAACAGAATTAGAATGTCTAGAGCTAGCTTTTCCAGATCCTTCTCCTTTTTACTGCATCTCTGATCTAGATATCCTCTGGAGATTTTCATTCAAAATAACCACAGTTTCTTTGAAAAGGGATTTTCGCTTATAAGCATGTGGTGGCATTAGACTGATAGATGAGTCTGAAAGAGCTGAGTGATGTGGTATTGTGAACAATGTAATAGTTCTTTAGGTATCGGAATTCAGTTGTTGTCAGAAACATTAAGATCTTCCTTACAGGTAGCTTGTTATCAAGGAAAGATAATTTTAATAATGGGGAATCCCTGCGCTCGGCATGTAGTGTAAATGGAAAAATTGATCAAAACATACAAAAAGCTCAGTTGATTTCGTGCTCCAGTGGCGCAATCGGTTAGCGCGCGCTACTTAAAAAGCAGTATCTGATCTGATAAGCAATGCGGAGGTTGTGAGTTCAAGCCTCACCTGGAGCAACCTTTTGATTCGATCATATCTGTTTTCAAGACCTTTCTTAAACATTCTCTCTAGATTGCCAGCATTTAGAATACTCAAGAAAAAAAGATCAGAAATATAAGGTCATCTGCTAGCTGTTCCAGATTCTCCTACACTTACTTATTCTATAAAGCAGATTTCCTCTGGAGAGTGGCATTCTAAAATTGCTGTGTTTTCTAATGAACTGGCTATTACCTTATAAGCACATGCGGTATTCAAATTTTGGGTGAGTCCAAAAGAGCTGAGGGTTGTGGGACACTGGACAATATAACAATGTTTTAGACATCAGCAGTCAGTTGTTGCAAGAAAGATTATGATCTTCATTGGAGGTAGGCTGTTATCCAGCACAAGAAATTTTACAAGTGGGGAAGGGGTTGAGTCATTTCAAGACACTTTTGGAAGAGGAATGCCGTATGTCTTGCATGCTCAAATTGGAACATCAACATTTCTATCTCTTTAGCACTATGAAGTCGCCACTGTGTGGATTATGTGAAATCTTGAATTATTGAAACAAAGAATTGCCAGATGTTCGAAAC
This sequence comes from Rhinophrynus dorsalis, assembly GCA_037306005.1. Lineage (NCBI taxonomy): Eukaryota > Metazoa > Chordata > Amphibia > Anura > Rhinophrynidae > Rhinophrynus > Rhinophrynus dorsalis. The sequence goes on along the minus strand of CM074721.1, from coordinate 541,169,497 downwards.
TGAAATAATTCTTGTTGGAAACTGGTCATTGTCGCTAGCTTAATGAGGTTCCACTTAACCTGGAGTAGGGTACTGTTGTGAGGTGATCTCTCTTTTTTCTATATTTGTGTATTATGTGATTATATGTGCTGAACTTGAGTTGATCTCTTTTTATCGACATTGCTTTGTTTTATTAATCAGTTGATTCCATAACAGTTCCAGTTATGGACTCTTCAACCTTTTCACTTTCTTCACCTAAGCCCCAGTGGCCTAAAGGATAAAGCACTGGCTTCCTAAGCCAGGGATTGTGGGTTCAAGTCCTATCTGGGGTGGAAGATACTTTCTTTGCTGTCACCTTTGTTATACCAGAGTAGACCTTGTTGAAAAGAAACTTCTATGCATTTGGCAATTCCCAAACCCTCAGCCAGTGCTTGAGGGTTCAAGACCCATGTCTGGAGGTTGCTGCTGTTTATTTCATTGAAGTGTCATTTAGGACAAAAAAGTCAATAACGTGAACAAAACTTCATGACATTATGAAATCCACTTGAAATATTTAACATTAATATGGATTTTACCTTCTACATCCCAGAATTCCCTTTGTACATTGCACAGCCCTCTGGAAGTCAAAGGCATGAAGAAGACAATCTGTATATGACTGCCTATTTGGAAATTTGGTGTTCCTGCATTTTGAACATGCTCTCTGGTCTATCCTCTTCTTATTGTTGTTTCCATGGACCTACAACTTACGTTCATGGTTTATTGGCCTGTGTTTTGGACATATTGGCTTTCAAGTCTCAACTAGTTATTGAATTGTGGTTTTTAGGATGTTAAAGTGTTGTCTATTCATATAGGCATTTATTTGGTAAAGACCATGAATGACTATGCAAGACCTGTGCCACTACTCTACCAGAAGCGGCATGGAGGATTTTCCCCTTCCTTTTCATTTAGGATACAGTTTCTTCTGTCTCAACTTGTACTTGGAACAGATGAGTTTCCAACTTCCATATCTTTAACATTCTATCTATATCCACCTCACTTGGAATACAGAAGAATATATCAACAGAATTATAATGTCTAGAGCTAGCTTTTCCAGATCCTTCTCCTTTTTACTGCATCTCTGATCTAGATATCCTCTGGAGATTTTCATTCAAAATAACCACAGTTTCTTTGAAAAGGGATTTTCGCTTATAAGCATGTGGTGGCATTAGACTGATAGATGAGTCTGAAAGAGCTGAGTGATGTGGTATTGTGAACAATGTAATAGTTCTTTAGGTATCGGAATTCAGTTGTTGCCAGAAACATTAAGATCTTCTTTACAGGTAGCTTGTTATCAAGGAAAGATAATTTTAATAATGGGGAATCCCTGCGCTCGGCATGTAGTGTAAATGGAAAAATTGATCAAAACATACAAAAAGCTCCTCAGCCATTGTGCTCTAGTGGCGCAATCGGCTAGCGCGCGCTACTTAAAAAGCAGTATCTGATCTGATAAGCAATGCCGAGGTTGTGAGTTCAAGCCTCACATGGAGCAACCTTTTGATTCGATCATATCTGTTTTCAAGACCTTTCTTAAACATTCTCTCTAGATTGCCAGCATTTAGAATACTCAAGAAAAAATGATCAGAAATATAAGGTCATCTGCTAGCTGTTCCAGATTCTCCTACACTTACTTATTCTATAAAGCAGATTTCCTCTGGAGAGTGGCATTCTAAAACTGCTGTGTTTTCTAATGAACTGGCTATTACCTTATAAGCACATGCGGTATTCAAATTTTCGGTGAGTCCAAAAGAGCTGAGGGTTGTGGGACACTGGACAATATAACAATGTTTTAGACATCAGCAGTCAGTTGTTGCAAGAAAGATTATGATCTTCATTGGAGGTAGGCTGTTATCCAGCACAAGAAATTTTACAAGTGGGGAAGGGGTTGAGTCATTTCAAGACACTTTTGGAAGAGGAATGCCGTATGTCTTGCATGCTCAAATTGGAACATCAACATTTCTATCTCTTTAGCACTATGAAGTCGCCACTGTGTGGATTATGTGAAATCTTGAATTATTGAAACAAAGAATTGCCAGATGTTCAAAACTGAAATAATTCTTGTTGGAAACTGGTCATTGTCGCTAGCTTAATGAGGTTCCACTTAACCTGGAGTAGGGTACTGTTGTGAGGTGAACTCTCTTTTTTCTATATTTGTGTATTATGTGATTATATGTGCTGAACTTGAGTTGATCTCTTTTTATCGACATTGCTTTGTTTTTTTAATCAGTTGATTCCATAACAGTTCCAGTTATGGACTCTTCAACCTTTTCGTTTTCTTCACCTAAGCCCCAGTGGCCTAAAGGATAAAGCACTGGCTTCCTAAGCCAGGGATTGTGGGTTCAAGTCCCATCTGGGGTGGAAGATGCTTTCTTTGCTGTCTCCTTTGTTATACCAGAGTAGACCTTGTTGAAAAGAAACTTCTATGCATTTGGCAATTCCCAAACCCTCAGCCAGTGCTTGAGGGTTCAAGACCCATGTCTGGAGGTTGCTGCTGTTTATTTCATTGAAGTGTCATTTAGGACAAAAAAGTCAATAACGTGAACAAAACTTCATGACATTATGAAATCCACTTGAAATATTTAACATTAATATGGATTTTACCTTCTACATCCCAGAATTGCCTTTGTACATTGCACACCCCTCTGGAAGTCAAAGGCATGAAGAAGACAATCTGTATATGACTGCCTATTTGGAAATTTGGTGTTCCTGCATTTTGAACATGCTCTCTGGTCTATCCTCTTCTTATTGTTGTTTCCATGGACCTACAACTTACGTTCATGGTTTATTGGCCTGTGTTTTGGACATATTGGCTTTCAAGTCTCAACTAGTTATTGAATTGTGGTTTTTAGGATGTTAAAGTGTTGTCTATTCATATAGGCATTTATTTGGTAAAGACCATGAATGACTATGCAAGACCTGTGCCACTACTCTACCAGAAGCGGCATGGAGGATTTTCCCCTTCCTTTTCATTTAGGATACAGTTTCTTCTGTCTCAACTTGTACTTGGAACAGATGAGTTTCCAACTTCCATATCTTTAACATTCTATCTATATCCACCTCACTTGGAATACAGAAGAATATATCAACAGAATTATAATGTCTAGAGCTAGCTTTTCCAGATCCTTCTCCTTTTTACTGCATCTCTGATCTAGATATCCTCTGGAGATTTTCATTCAAAATAACCACAGTTTCTTTGAAAAGGTATTTTCGCTTATAAGCATGTGGTGGCATTAGACTGATAGATGAGTCTGAAAGAGCTGAGTGATGTGGTATTGTGAACAATGTAATAGTTCTTTAGGTATCGGAATTCAGTTGTTGCCAGAAACATTAAGATCTTCTTTACAGGTAGCTTGTTATCAAGGAAAGATAATTTTAATAATGGGGAATCCCTGCGCTCGGCATGTAGTGTAAATGGAAAAATTGATCAAAACATACAAAAAGCTCCTCAGACATCGTGCTCTAGTGGCGCAATCGGCTAGCACGCGCTACTTAAAAAGCAGTATCTGATCTGATAAGCAATGCCGAGGTTGTGAGTTCAAGCCTCACATGGAGCAACCTTTTGATTCGATCATATCTGTTTTCAAGACCTTTCTTAAACATTCTCTCTAGATTGCCAGCATTTAGAATACTCAAGAAAAAATGATCAGAAATATAAGGTCATCTGCTAGCTGTTCCAGATTCTCCTACACTTACTTATTCTATAAAGCAGATTTCCTCTGGAGAGTGGCATTCTAAAACTGCTGTGTTTTCTAATGAACTGGCTATTACCTTATAAGCACATGCGGTATTCAAATTTTGGGTGAGTCCAAAAGAGCTGAGGGTTGTGGGACACTGGACAATATAACAATGTTTTAGACATCAGCAGTCAGTTGTTGCAAGAAAGATTATGATCTTCATTGGAGGTAGGCTGTTATCCAGCACAAGAAATTTTACAAGTGGGGAAGGGGTTGAGACATTTCAAGACACTTTTGGAAGAGGAATGCCGTATGTCTTGCATGCTCAAATTGGAACATCAACATTTCTATCTCTTTAGCACTATGAAGTCGCCACTGTGTGGATTATGTGAAATCTTGAATTATTGAAACAAAGAATTGCCAGATGTTCAAAACTGAAATAATTCTTGTTGGAAACTGGTCATTGTCGCTAGCTTAATGAGGTTCCACTTAACCTGGAGTAGGGTACTGTTGTGAGGTGAACTCTCTTTTTTCTATATTTGTGTATTATGTGATTATATGTGCTGAACTTGAGTTGATCTCTTTTTATCGACATTGCTTTGTTTTTTTAATCAGTTGATTCCATAACAGTTCCAGTTATGGACTCTTCAACCTTTTCGCTTTCTTCACCTAAGCCCCAGTGGCCTAAAGGATAAAGCACTGGCTTCCTAAGCCAGGGATTGTGGGTTCAAGTCCCATCTGGGGTGGAAGATGCTTTCTTTGCTGTCTCCTTTGTTATACCAGAGTAGACCTTGTTGAAAAGAAACTTCTATGCATTTGGCAATTCCCAAACCCTCAGCCAGTGCTTGAGGGTTCAAGACCCATGTCTGGAGGTTGCTGCTGTTTATTTCATTGAAGTGTCATTTAGGACAAAAAAGTCAATAACGTGAACAAAACTTCATGACATTATGAAATCCACTTGAAATATTTAACATTAATATGGATTTTACCTTCTACATCCCAGAATTGCCTTTGTACATTGCACACCCCTCTGGAAGTCAAAGGCATGAAGAAGACAATCTGTATATGACTGCCTATTTGGAAATTTGGTGTTCCTGCATTTTGAACATGCTCTCTGGTCTATCCTCTTCTTATTGTTGTTTCCATGGACCTACAACTTACGTTCATGGTTTATTGGCCTGTGTTTTGGACATATTGGCTTTCAAGTCTCAACTAGTTATTGAATTGTGGTTTTTATGATGTTAAAGTGTTGTCTATTCATATAGGCATTTATTTGGTAAAGACCATGAATGACTATGCAAGACCTGTGCCACTACTCTACCAGAAGCGGCATGGAGGATTTTCCCCTTCCTTTTCATTTAGGATACAGTTTCTTCTGTCTCAACTTGTACTTGGAACAGATGAGTTTCCAAGTTCCATATCTTTAACATTCTATCTATATCCACCTCACTTGGAATACAGAAGAATATATCAACAGAATTATAATGTCTAGAGCTAGCTTTTCTAGATCCTTCTCCTTTTTACTGCATCTCTGATCTAGATATCCTCTGGAGATTTTCATTCAAAATAACCACAGTTTCCTTGAAAAGGGATTTTCGCTTATAAGCATGTGGTGGCATTAGACTGATAGATGAGTCTGAAAGAGCTGAGTGATGTGGTATTGTGAACAATGTAATAGTTCTTTAGGTATCGGAATTCAGTTGTTGACAGAAACATTAAGATCTTCTTTACAGGTAGCTTGTTATCAAGGAAAGATAATTTTAATAATGGGGAATCCCTGCGCTCGGCATGTAGTGTAAATGGAAAAATTGATCAAAACATACAAAAAGCTCCACAGACTTTGTGCTCCAGTGGCGCAATCGGTTAGCGCGCGGTACTTATAAAGCAGTATCTGATAAACAATGCCGAGGTTGTGAGTTCAACCCTCACCTGGAGCAACCTTTTGATTCGATCATATCTGTTTTTAAGACCTTTCTTAAACATTCTCTCTAGATTGCCAGCATTTAGAATACTCAAGAAAAAATGATCAGAAATATAAGGTCATCTGCTAGCTGTTCCAGATTCTCCTACACTTACTTATTCTATAAAGCAGATTTCCTCTGGAGAGTGGCATTCTAAAATTGCTGTGTTTTCTAATGAACTGGCTATTACCTTATAAGCACATGCGGCATTCAACTTTTGGGTGAGTCCAAAAGAGCTGAGGGTTGTGGGACACTGGAAAATATAACAATGTTTTAGACATCAGCAGTCAGTTGTTGCAAGAAAGATTATGATCTTCATTGGAGGTAGGCTGTTATCCAGCACAAGAAATTTTACAAGTGGGGAAGGGGTTGAGTCATTTCAAGACACTTTTGGAAGAGGAATGCCATATGTCTTGCATACTCAAATTGGAACATCAACATTTCTATCTCTTTAGCACTATGAAGTCGCCACTGTGTGGATTATGTGAAATCTTGAATTATTGAAACAAAGAATTGCCAGATGTTCAAAACTGAAATAATTCTTCTTGGAAACTGGTCATTGTCGCTAGCTTAATGAGGTTGCACTTAACCTGGAGTAGGGTACTGTTGTGAGGTGAACTCTCTTTTTTCTATATTTGTGTATTATGTGATTATATGTGCTGAACTTGAGTTGATCTCTTTTTATCGACATTGCTTTGTTTTTTTAATCAGTTGATTCCATAAAAGTTCCAGTTATGGACTTTTCAACCTTTTCGCCTTCTTCACCTAAGCCCCAGTGGCCTAATGGATAAGGCACTGGCCTCCTAAGCCAGGGATTGTGGGTTCAAGTCCCATCTGGGGTGGAAGATACTTTCTTTGCTGTCTCCTTTGTTATACCAGAGTAGACCTTGTTGAAGAGAAACTTCTATGCATTTGGCAATTCCCAAACCCTCAGCCAGTGCTTGAGGGTTCATGACCCATGTCTGGAAGTTGCTGCTGTTTATTTTATTGAAGTGTCATTTAGGACAAAAAAGTCAATAACGTGAACAAAACTTCATGACATTATGAAATCCACTTGAAATATTTAACATTAATATGGATTTTACCTTCTACATCCCAGAATTGCCTTTGTACATTGCACACCCCTCTGGAAGTCAAAGGCATGAAGAAGACAATCTGTATATGACTGCCTATTTGGAAATTTGGTGTTCCTGCATTTTGAACATGCTCTCTGGTCTATCCTCTTCTTATTGTTGTTTCCATGGACCTACAACTTACGTTCATGGTTTATTGGCCTGTGTTTTGGACATATTGGCTTTCAAGTCTCAACTAGTTATTGAATTGTGGTTTTTATGATGTTAAAGTGTTGTCTATTCATATAGGCATTTATTTGGTAAAGACCATGAATGACTATGCAAGTCCTGTGCCACTACTCTACCAGAAGCGGCATGGAGGATTTTCCCCTTCCTTTTCATTTAGGATACAGTTTCTTCTGTCTCAACTTGTACTTGGAACAGATGAGTTTCCAACTTCCATATCTTTAACATTCTATCTATATCCACCTCACTTGGAATACAGAAGAATATATCAACAGAATTATAATGTCTAGAGCTAGCTTTTCCAGATCCTTCTCCTTTTTACTGCATCTCTGATCTAGATATCCTCTGGAGATTTTCATTCAAAATAACCACAGTTTCTTTGAAAAGGGATTTTCGCTTATAAGCATGTGGTGGCATTAGACTGATAGATGAGTCTGAAAGAGCTGAGTGATGTGGTATTGTGAACAATGTAATAGTTCTTTAGGTATCGGAATTCAGTTGTTGACAGAAACATTAAGATCTTCTTTACAGGTAGCTTGTTATCAAGGAAAGATAATTTTAATAATGGGGAATCCCTGCGCTCGGCATGTAGTGTAAATGGAAAAATTGATCAAAACATACAAAAAGCTCCACAGACTTTGTGCTCCAGTGGCGCAATCGGTTAGCGCGCGGTACTTATAAAGCAGTATCTGATAAGCAATGCCGAGGTTGTGAATTCAAGCCTCACCTGGAGCAACCTTTTGATTCGATCATATCTGTTTTCAAGACCTTTCTTAAACATTCTCTCTAGATTGCCAGCATTTAGAATACTCAAGAAAAAATGATCAGAAATATAAGGTCATCTGCTAGCTGTTCCAGATTCTCCTACACTTACTTATTCTATAAAGCAGATTTCCTCTGGAGAGTGGCATTCTAAAATTGCTGTGTTTTCTAATGAACTGGCTATTACCTTATAAGCACATGCGGCATTCAACTTTTGGGTGAGTCCAAAAGAGCTGAGGGTTGTGGGGCACTGGACAATATATCAATGTTTTAGACATCAGCAGTCAGTTGTTGCAAGAAAGATTATGATCTTCATTGGAGGTAGGCTGTTATCCAGCACAAGAAATTTTACAAGTGGGGAAGGGGTTGAGTCATTTCAAGACACTTTTGGAAGAGGAATGCCGTATGTCTTGCATGCTCAAATTGGAACATCAACATTTCTATCTCTTTAGCACTATGAAGTCGCCACTGTGTGGATTATGTGAAATCTTGAATTATTGAAACAAAGAATTGCCAGATGTTCGAAACTGAAATAATTCTTGTTGGAAACTGGTCATTCTCGCTAGATTAATGAGGTTCCACTTAACCTGGAGTAGGGTACTGTTGTGAGGTGAACTCTCTTTTTTCTATATTTGTGTATTATGTGATTATATGTGCTGAACTTGAGTTGATCTCTTTTTATCGACATTGCTTTGTTTTTTTAATCAGTTGATTCCATAACAGTTCCAGTTATGGACTCTTCAACCTTTTCGCTTTCTTCACCTAAGCCCCAGTGGCCTAAAGGATAAAGCACTGGCTTCCTAAGCCAGGGATTGTGGGTTCAAGTCCCATCTGGGGTGGAAGATGCTTTCTTTGCTGTCTCCTTTGTTATACCAGAGTAGACCTTGTTGAAAAGAAACTTCTATGCATTTGGCAATTCCCAAACCCTCAGCCAGTGCTTGAGGGTTCAAGACCCATGTCTGGAGGTTGCTGCTGTTTATTTCATTGAAGTGTCATTTAGGACAAAAAAGTCAATAACGTGAACAAAACTTCATGACATTATGAAATCCACTTGAAATATTTAACATTAATATGGATTTTACCTTCTACATCCCAGAATTGCCTTTGTACATTGCACACCCCTCTGGAAGTCAAAGGCATGAAGAAGACAATCTGTATATGACTGCCTATTTGGAAATTTGGTGTTCCTGCATTTTGAACATGCTCTCTGGTCTATCCTCTTTTTATTGTTGTTTCCATGGACCTACAACTTACGTTCATGGTTTATTGGCCTGTGTTTTGGACATATTGGCTTTCAAGTCTCAACTAGTTATTGAATTGTGGTTTTTATGATGTTAAAGTGTTGTCTATTCATATAGGCATTTATTTGGTAAAGACCATGAATGACTATGCAAGACCTGTGCCACTACTCTACCAGAAGCGGCATGGAGGATTTTCCCCTTCCTTTTCATTTAGGATACAGTTTCTTCTGTCTCAACTTGTACTTGGAACAGATGAGTTTCCAAGTTCCATATCTTTAACATTCTATCTATATCCACCTCACTTGGAATACAGAAGAATATATCAACAGAATTAGAATGTCTAGAGCTATCTTTTCCAGATCCTTCTCCTTTTTACTGCATCTCTGATTTAGATATTCTCTGGAGATTTTCATTCAAAATAACCACAGTTTCCTTGAAAAGGAATTTTCGCTTATAAGCATGTGGTGGCATTAGACTGATAGATGAGTCTGAAAGAGCTGAGTGATGTGGTATTGTGAACAATGTAATAGTTCTTTAGGTATCGGAATTCAGTTGTTGACAGAAACATTAAGATCTTCTTTACAGGTAGCTTGTTATCAAGGAAAGATAATTTTAATAATGGGGAATCCCTGCGCTCGGCATGTAGTGTAAATGGAAAAATTGATCAAAACATACAAAAAGCTCGAAAGACTTTGTGCTCCAGTGGTGCAATCGGTTAGCACGCGGTACTTATAAAGCAGTATCTGATAAGCAATGCCGAGGTTGTGAGTTCAAGCCTCACCTGGAGAAACCTTTTGATTCGATCATATCTGTTTTCAAGACCTTTCTTAAACATTCTCTCTAGATTGCCAGCATTTAGAATACTCAAGAAAAAATGATCAGAAATATAAGGTCATCTGCTAGGTGTTCCAGATTCTCCTACACTTACTTATTCTATAAAGCAGATTTCCTCTGGAGAGTGGCATTCTAAAATTGCTGTGTTTTCTAATGAACTGGCTATTACCTTATAAGCACATGCGGTATTCAACTTTTGGGTGAGTCCAAAAGAGCTGAGGGTTGTGGGACACTGGACAATATAACAATGTTTTAGACATCAGCAGTCAGTTGTTGCAAGAAAGATTATGATCTTCATTGGAGGTAGGCTGTTATCCAGCACAAGAAATTTTACAAGTGGGGAAGGGGTTGAGTCATTTCAAGACACTTTTGGAAGAGGAATGCCATGTGTCTTGCATGCTCAAATTGGAACATCAACATTTCTATCTCTTTAGCACTATAAAGTCGCCACTGTGTGGATTATGTGAAATCTTGAATTATTGAAACAAAGAATTGCCAGATGTTCAAAACTGAAATAATTCTTGTTGGAAACTGGTCATTGTCGCTAGCTTAATGAGGTTCCACTTAACCTGGAGTAGGGTACTGTTGTGAGGTGAACTCTCTTTTTTCTATATTTGTATTATGTGATTATATGTGCTGAACTTGAGTTGATCTCTTTTTATCGACATTGCTTTGTTTTTTTAATCAGTTGATTCCATAAAAGTTCCAGTTATGGACTCTTCAACCTTTTCACTTTCTTCACCTAAGCTCTAGTGGCCTAATGGATAAGGCACTGGCCTCCTAAGACAGGGATTGTGGGTTCAAGTCCCATCTGGGGTGGGAGATGCTTTCTTTGCTGTCTCCTTTGTTATACCAGAGTAGACCTTGTTGAAAAGAAACTTCTATGCATTTGGCAATTCCCAAACCCTCAGCCAGTGCTTGAGGGTTCAAGACTCATGTCTGGAGGTTGCTGCTGTTTATTTCATTGAAGTGTCATTTAGGACAAAAAAGTCAATAACGTGAACAAAACTTCATGACATTATGAAATCCAGTTGAAATATTTAACATTAATATGGATTTTACCTTCTACATCCCAGAATTCCCTTTGTACATTGCACAGCCCTCTGGAAGTCAAAGGCATGAAGAAGACAATCTCTATATGACTGCCTATTTGGAAATTTGGTGTTCCTGCATTTTGAACATGCTCTCTGGTCTATCCTCTTCTTATTGTTGTTTCCATGGACCTACAACTTACGTTCATGGTTTATTGGCCTGTGTTTTGGACATATTGGCTTTCAAGTCTCAACTAGTTATTGAATTGTGGTTTTTATGATGTTAAAGTGTTGTCTATTCATATAGGCATTTATTTGGTAAAGACCATGAATGACTATGCAAGACCTGTGCCACTACTCTACCAGAAGCGGCATGGAGGATTTTCCCCTTCCTTTTCATTTAGGACACAGTTTCTTCTGTCTCAACTTGTACTTGGAACAGATGAGTTTCCAAGTTCCATATCTTTAACATTCTATCTATATCCACCTCACTTGGAATACAGAAGAATATATCAACAGAATTATAATGTCTAGAGCTAGCTTTTCCAGATCCTTCTCCTTTTTACTGCATCTCTGATCTAGATATCCTCTGGAGATTTTCATTCAAAATAACCACAGTTTCTTTGAAAAGGGATTTTCGCTTATAAGCATGTGGTGGCATTAGACTGATAGATGAGTCTGAAAGAGCTGAGTGATGTGGTATTGTGAACAATGTAATAGTTCTTTAGGTATTGGAATTCAGTTGTTGCCAGAAACATTAAGATCTTCTTTACAGGTAGCTTGTTATCAAGGAAAGATAATTTTAATAATGGGGAATCCCTGCGCTCGGCATGTAGTGTAAATGGAAAAATTGATCAAAACATACAAAAAGCTCCACAGACTTTGTGGCGCAATCGGTTAGCGCGCGGTACTTATAAAGCAGTATCTGATAAGCAATGCCGAGGTTGTGAGTTCAGCCTCACCTGGAGCAACCTTTTGATTCGATCATATCTGTTTTCAAGACCTTTCTTAAACATTCTCTCTAGATTGCCAGCATTTAGAATACTCAAGAAAAAATGATCAGAAATATAAGGACATCTGCTAGCTGTTCCAGATTCTCCTACACTTACTTATTCTATAAAGCAGATTTCCTCTGGAGAGTGGCATTCTAAAATTGCTGTGTTTTCTAATGAACTGGCTATTACCTTATAAGCACATGCGGCATTCAACTTTTGGGTGAGTCCAAAAGAGCTGAGGGTTGTGGGACACTGGACAATATAACAATGTTTTAGACATCAGCAGTCAGTTGTTGCAAGAAAGATTATGATCTTCATTGGAGGTAGGCTGTTATCCAGCACAAGAAATTTTACAAGTGGGGAAGGGGTTGAGTCATTTCAAGACACTTTTGGAAGAGGAATGCCGTATGTCTTGCATGCTCAAATTGGAACATCAACATTTCTATCTCTTTAGCACTATGAAGTCGCCACTGTGTGGATTATGTGAAATCTTGAATTATTGAAACAAAGAATTGCCAGATGTTCAAAACTGAAATAATTCTTGTTGGAAACTGGTCATTGTCGCTAGCTTAATGAGGTTCCACTTAACCTGGAGTAGGGTACTGTTGTGAGGTGAACTCTCTTTTTTCTATATTTGTGTATTATGTGATTATATGTGCTGAACTTGAGTTGATCTCTTTTTATCGACATTGCTTTGTTTTTTTAATCAGTTGATTCCATAAAAGTTCCAGTTATGGACTCTTCAACCTTTTCACCTTCTTCACCTAAGCCCCAGTGGCCTAATGGATAAGGCACTGGCCTCCTAAGCCAGGGATTGTGGGTTCAAGTCCCATCTGGGGTGGAAGATACTTTCTTTGCTGTCTCCTTTGTTATACCAGAGTAGATCTTGTTGAAAAGAAACTTCTATGCATTTGGCAATTCCCAAACCCTCAGCCAGTGCTTGAGGGTTAAAGACCCATGTCTGGAGGTTGCTGCTGTTTATTTCATTGAAGTGTCATTTAGGACAAAAAAGTCAATAACGTGAACAAAACTTCATGACATTATGAAATCCACTTGAAATATTTAACATTAATATGGATTTTACCTTCTACATCCCAGAATTGCCTTTGTACATTGCACACCCCTCTGGAAGTCAAAGGCATGAAGAAGACAATCTGTATATGACTGCCTATTTGGAAATTTGGTGTTCCTGCATTTTGAACATGCTCTCTGGTCTATCCTCTTCTTATTGTTGTTTCCATGGACCTACAACTTACGTTCATGGTTTATTGGCCTGTGTTTTGGACATATTGGCTTTCAAGTCTCAACTAGTTATTGAATTGTGGTTTTTATGATGTTAAAGTGTTGTCTATTCATATAGGCATTTATTTGGTAAAGACCATGAATGACTATGCAAGACCTGTGCCACTACTCTACCAGAAGCGGCATGGAGGATTTTCCCCTTCCTTTTCATTTAGGATACAGTTTCTTCTGTCTCAACTTGTACTTGGAACAGATGAGTTTCCAAGTTCCATATCTTTAACATTCTATCTATATCCACCTCACTTGGAATACAGAAGAATATATCAACAAAATTATAATGTCTAGAGCAAGATTTTCCAGATCCTTCTCCTTTTTACTGCATCTCTGATCTAGATATCCTCTGGAGATTTTCATTCAAAATAACCACAGTTTCATTGAAAAGGGATTTTCGCTTATAAGCATGTGGTGGCATTAGACTGATAGATGAGTCTGAAAGAGCTGAGTGATGTGGTATTGTGAACAATGTAATAGTTCTTTAGGTATCGGAATTCAGTTGTTGACAGAAACATTAAGATCTTCTTTACACGTAGCTTGTTATCAAGGAAAGATAATTTTAATAATGGGGAATCCCTGCGCTCGGCATGTAGTGTAAATGGAAAAATTGATCAAAACATACAAAAAGCTCCACAGACTTTGTGCTCCAGTGGCGCAATTGGTTAGTGCACGATACTTATAAAGCAGTATCTGATAAGCAATGCCTAGGTTGTGAGTTCAAGCCTCACCTGGAGCAACCGTTTGATTCGATCATATCTGTTTTTAAGACCTTTCTTAAACATTCTCTCTAGATTGCCAGCATTTAGAATACTCAAAAAAAAATGATCAGAAATATAAGGTCATCTGCTAGCTGTTCCAGATTCTCCTACACTTACTTATTCTATAAAGCAGATTTCCTCTGGAGAGTGGCATTCTAAAATTGCTGTGTTTTCTAATGAACTGGCTATTACCTTATAAGCACATGCGGCATTCAACTTTTGGGTGAGTCCAAAAGAGCTGAGGGTTGTGGGACACTGGACAATATAACAATGTTTTAGACATCAGCAGTCAGTTGTTGCAAGAAAGATTATGATCTTCATTGGAGGTAGGCTGTTATCCAGCACAAGAAATTTTACAAGTGGGGAAGGGGTTGAGTCATTTCAAGACACTTTTGGAAGAGGAATGCCATATGTCTTGCATGCTCAAATTGGAACATCAACATTTCTATCTCTTTAGCACTATGAAGTCGCCACTGTGTGGATTATGTGAAATCTTGAATTATTGAAACAAAGAATTGCCAGATGTTCAAAACTGAAATAATTCTTGTTGGAAACTGGTCATTGTCGCTAGCTTAATGAGGTTGCACTTAACCTGGAGTAGGGTACTGTTGTGAGGTGAACTCTCTTTTTTCTATATTTGTGTATTATGTGATTATATGTGCTGAACTTGAGTTGATCTCTTTTTATCGACATTGCTTTGTTTTTTTAATCAGTTGATTCCATAAAAGTTCCAGTTATGGACTCTTCAACCTTTTCACCTTCTTCACCTAAGCCCCAGTGGCCTAATGGATAAGGCACTGGCCTCCTAAGCCAGGGATTGTGGGTTCAAGTCCCATCTGGGGTGGAAGATACTTTCTTTGCTGTCTCCTTTGTTATACCAGAGTAGACCTTGTTGAAAAGAAACTTCTATGCATTTGGCAATTCCCAAACCCTCAGCCAGTGCTTGAGGGTTCAAGACCCATGTCTGGAGGTTGCTGCTGTTTATTTCATTGAAGTGTCATTTAGGACAAAAAAGTCAATAACGTGAACAAAACTTCATGACATTATGAAATCCACTTGAAATATTTAACATTAATATGGATTTTACCTTCTACATCCCAGAATTGCCTTTGTACATTGCACACCCCTCTGGAAGTCAAAGGCATGAAGAAGACAATCTGTATATGACTGCGTATTTGGAAATTTGGTGTTCCTGCATTTTGAACATGCTCTCTGGTCTATCCTCTTCTTATTGTTGTTTCCATGGACCTACAACTTACGTTCATGGTTTATTGGCCTGTGTTTTGGACATATTGGCTTTCAAGTCTCAACTAGTTATTGAATTGTGGTTTTTATGATGTTAAAGTGTTGTCTATTCATACAGGCATTTATTTGGTAAAGACCATGAATGACTATGCAAGACCTGTGCCACTACTCTACCAGAAGCGGCATGGAGGATTTTCCCCTTCCTTTTCATTTAGGATACAGTTTCTTCTGTCTCAACTTGTACTTGGAACAGATGAGTTTCCAAGTTCCATATCTTTAACATTCTATCTATATCCACCTCACTTGGAATACAGAAGAATATATCAACAGAATTATAATGTCTAGAGCTAGCTTTTCCAGATCCTTCTCCTTTTTACTGCATCTCTGATCTAGATATCCTTTGGAGATTTTCATTCAAAATTACCACAGTTTCTTTGAAAAGGGATTTTCGCTTATAAGCATGTGGTGGCATTAGACTGATAGATGAGTCTGAAAGAGCTGAGTGATGTGGTATTGTGAACAATGTAATAGTTCTTTAGGTATCGGAATTCAGTTGTTGACAGAAACATTAAGATCTTCTTTACAGGTAGCTTGTTATCAAGGAAAGATAATTTTAATAATGGGGAATCCCTGCGCTCGGCATGTAGTGTAAATGGAAAAATTGATCAAAACATACAAAAAGCTCCACAGACTTTCTGCTCCAGTGGCGCAATCGGTTAGCGCGCGGTACTTATAAAGCAGTACCTGATAAGCAATGCCGAGGTTGTGAGTTCAAGCCTCACCTGGAGCAACCTTTTGATTCGATCATATCTGTTTTCAAGACCTTTCTTAAACATTCTCTCTAGATTGCCAGCATTTAGAATATTCAAGAAAAAATGATCAGAAATATAAGGTCATCTGCTAGCTGTTCCAGATTCTCCTACACTTACTTATTCTATAAAGCAGATTTCCTCTGGAGAGTGGCATTCTAAAATTGCTGTGTTTTCTAATGAACTGGCTATTACCTTATAAGCACATGCGGCATTCAACTTTTGGGTGAGTCCAAAAGAGCTGAGGGTTGTGGGACACTGGACAATATATCAATGTTTTAGACATCAGCAGTCAGTTGTTGCAAGAAAGATTATGATCTTCATTGGAGGTAGGCTGTTATCCAGCACAAGAAATTTTACAAGTGGGGAAGGGGTTGAGTCATTTCAAGACACTTTTGGAAGAGGAATGCCGTATGTCTTGCATGCTCAAATTGGAACATCAACATTTCTATCTCTTTAGCACTATGAAGTCGCCACTGTGTGGATTATGTGAAATCTTGAATTATTGAAACAAAGAATTGCCAGATGTTCAAAACTGAAATAATTCTTGTTGGAAACTGGTCATTGTCGCTAGCTTAATGAGGTTCCACTTAACCTGGAGTAGGGTACTGTTTTGAGTTGAACTCTCTTTTTTCTATATTTGTGTATTATGTGATTATATGTGCTGAACTTGAGTTGATCTCTTTTTATCGACATTGCTTTGTTTTTTTAATCAGTTGATTCCTTAAAAGTTCCAGTTATGGACTCTTCAACCTTTTCACCTTCTTCACCTAAGCCCCAGTGGCCTAATGGATAAGACACTGGCCTCATAAGCCAGGGATTGTGTGTTCAAATCCCATCTGGGGTGGAAGATACTTTCTTTGTTGTCTCCTTTGTTATACCAGAGTAGACCTTGTTGAAAAGAAACTTCTATGCATTTGGCAATTCCCAAACCCTCAGCCAGTGCTTGAGGGTTCAAGACCCATGTCTGGAGGTTGCTGCTGTTTATTTCATTGAAGTGTCATTTAGGACAAAAAAGTCAATAACGTGAACAAAACTTCATGACATTATGAAATCCACTTGAAATATTTAACATTAATATGGATTTTACCTTCTACATCCCAGAATTGCCTTTGTACATTGCACACCCCTCTGGAAGTCAAAGGCATGAAGAAGACAATCTGTATATGACTGCCTATTTGGAAATTTGGTGTTCCTGCATTTTGAACATGCTCTCTGGTCTATCCTCTTCTTATTGTTGTTTCCATGGACCTACAACTTACGTTCATGGTTTATTGGCCTGTGTTTTGGACATATTGGCTTTCAAGTCTCAACTAGTTATTGAATTGTGGTTTTTATGATGTTAAAGTGTTGTCTATTCATATAGGCATTTATTTGGTAAAGACCATGAATGACTATGCAAGACCTGTGCCACTACTCTACCAGAAGCGGCATGGAGGATTTTCCCCTTCCTTTTCATTCAGGATACAGTTTCTTCTGTCTCAACTTGTACTTGGAACAGATGAGTTTCCAAGTTCCATATCTTTAACATTCTATCTATATCCACCTCACTTGGAATACAGAAGAATATATCAACAGAATTATAATGTCTAGAGCTAGCTTTTCCAGATCCTTCTCCTTTTTACTGCATCTCTGATCTAGATATCCTTTGGAGATTTTCATTCAAAATAACCACAGTTTCTTTGAAAAGGGATTTTCGCTTATAAGCATGTGGTGGCATTAGACTGATAGATGAGTCTGAAAGAGCTGAGTGATGTGGTATTGTGAACAATGTAATAGTTCTTTAGGTATCGGAATTCAGTTGTTGACAGAAACATTAAGATCTTCTTTACAGGTAGCTTGTTATCAAGGAAAGATAATTTTAATAATGGGGAATCCCTGCGCTCGGCATGTAGTGTAAATGGAAAAATTGATCAAAACATACAAAAAGCTCCCCAGCCTTTGTGCTCCAGTGGCGCAATCGGTTAGCGCGCGGTACTTATAAAGCAGTATCTGATAAGCAATGCCGAGGTTGTGAGTTCAAGCCTCACCTGGAGCAACCTTTTGATTTCGATCATATCTGTTTTCAAGACCTTTCTTAAACATTCTCTCTAGATTGCCAGCATTTAGAATACTCAAGAAAAAATGATCAGAAATATAAGGTCATCTGCTAGCTGTTCCAGATTCTCCTACACTTACTTATTCTATAAAGCAGATTTCCTCTGGAGAGTGGCATTCTAAAATTGCTGTGTTTTCTAATGAACTGGCTATTACCTTATAAGCACATGCGGCATTCAACTTTTGGGTGAGTCCAAAAGAGCTGAGGGTTGTGGGACACTGGACAATATAACAATGTTTTAGACATCAGCAGTCAGTTGTTGCAAGAAAGATTATGATCTTCATTGGAGGTAGGCTGTTATCCAGCACAAGAAATTTTACAAGTGGGGAAGGGGTTGAGTCATTTCAAGACACTTTTGGAAGAGGAATGCCGTATGTCTTGCATGCTCAAATTGGAACATCAACATTTCTATCTCTTTAGCACTATGAAGTCGCCACTGTGTGGATTATGTGAAATCTTGAATTATTGAAACAAAGAATTGCCAGATGTTCAAAACTGAAATAATTCTTGTTGGAAACTGGTCATTGTCGCTAGCTTAATGAGGTTCCACTTAACCTGGAGTAGGGTACTGTTGTGAGGTGAACTCTCTTTTTTCTATATTTGTGTATTATGTGATTATATGTGCTGAACTTGAGTTGATCTCTTTTTATCGACATTGCTTTGTTTTTTTAATCAGTTGATTACATAAAAGTTCCAGTTATGGACTCTTCAACCTTTTCACCTTCTTCACCTAAGCCCCAGTGGCCTAATGGATAAGGCACTGACCTCCTAAGCCAAGGATTGTGGGTTCAAGTCCCATCTGGGGTGGAAGATACTTTCTTTGCTGTCTCCTTTGTTATACCAGAGCAGATCTTGTTGAAAAGAAACTTCTATGCATTTGGCAATTCCCAAACCCTCAGCCAGTGCTTGAGGGTTCAAGACCCATGTCTGGAGGTTGCTGCTGTTTATTTCATTGAAGTGTCATTTAGGACAAAAAAGTCAATAACGTGAACAAAACTTCATGACATTATGAAATCCACTTGAAATATTTAACATTAATATGGATTTTACCTTCTACATCCCAGAATTGCCTTTGTACATTGCACACCCCTCTGGAAGTCAAAGGCATGAAGAAGACAATCTGTATATGACTGCCTATTTGGAAATTTGGTGTTCCTGCATTTTGAACATGCTCTCTGGTCTATCCTCTTCTTCTTGCTGTTTCCATGGACCTACAACTTACGTTCATGGTTTATTGGCCTGTGTTTTGGACATATTGGCTTTCAAGTCTCAACTAGTTATTGAATTGTGGTTTTTATGATGTTAAAGTGTTGTCTATTCATATAGGCATTTATTTGGTAAAGACCATGAATGACTATGCAAGACCTGTGCCACTACTCTACCAGAAGCGGCATGGAGGATTTTCCCCTTCCTTTTCATTCAGGATACAGTTTCTTCTGTCTCAACTTGTACTTGGAACAGATGAGTTTCCAAGTTCCATATCTTTAACATTCTATCTATATCCACCTCACTTGGAATACAGAAGAATATATCAACAGAATTATAATGTCTAGAGCTAGCTTTTCCAGATCCTTCTCCTTTTTACTGCATCTCTGATCTAGATATCCTTTGGAGATTTTCATTCAAAATAACCACAGTTTCTTTGAAAAGGGATTTTCGCTTATAAGCATGTGGTGGCATTAGACTGATAGATGAGTCTGAAAGAGCTGAGTGATGTGGTATTGTGAACAATGTAATAGTTCTTTAGGTATCGGAATTCAGTTGTTGACAGAAACATTAAGATCTTCTTTACAGGTAGCTTGTTATCAAGGAAAGATAATTTTAATAACGGGGAATCCCTGCGCTCGGCATGTAGTGTAAATGGAAAAATTGATCAAAACATACAAAAAGCTCCACAGACTTTGTGCTCCAGTGGCGCAATCGGTTAGTGCGCGGTACTTATAAAGTAGTATCTGATAAGCAATGCCGAGGTTGTCAGTTCAAACCTCACCTGGAGCAACCTTTTGATTCGATCATATCTGTTTTCAATACCTTTCTTAAACATTCTCTCTAGATTGCCAGCATTTAGAATACTCAAGAAAAAATAATCAGAAATATAAGGTCATCTGCTAGCTGTTCCAGATTCTCCTACACTTACTTATTCTATAAAGCAGATTTCCTCTGGAGAGTGGCATTCTAAAATTGCTGTGTTTTCTAATGAACTGGCTATTACCTTATAAGCACATGCGGCATTCAACTTTTGGGTGAGTCCAAAAGAGCTGAGGGTTGTGGGACACTGGACAATATAACAATGTTTTAGACATCAGCAGTCAGTTGTTGCAAGAAAGATTATGATCTTCATTGGAGGTAGGCTGTTATCCAGCACAAGAAATTTTACAAGTGGGGAAGGGGTTGAGTCATTTCAAGACACTTTTGGAAGAGGAATGCCGTATGTCTTGCATGCTCAAATTGGAACATCAACATTTCTATCTCTTTAGCACTATGAAGTCGCCACTGTGTGGATTATGTGAAATCTTGAATTATTGAAACAAAGAATTGCCAGATGTTCAAAACTGAAATAATTCTTGTTGGAAACTGGTCATTGTCGCTAGCTTAATGAGGTTCCACTTAACCTGGAGTAGGGTACTGTTGTGAGGTGAACTCTCTTTTTTCTATATTTGTGTATTATGTGATTATATGTGCTGAACTTGAGTTGATCTCTTTTTATCGACATTGCTTTGTTTTTTTAATCAGTTGATTCCATAAAAGTTCCAGTTATGGACTCTTCAACCTTTTCACCTTCTTCATCTAAGCCCCAGTGGCCTAATGGATAAGGCACTGGCCTCCTAAGCCAGGGATTGTGGGTTCAAGTCCCATCTGGGGTGGAAGATACTTTCTTTGCTGTCTCCTTTGTTATACCAGAGTAGATCTTGTTGAAAAGAAACTTCTATGCATCTGGCAATTCCCAAACCCTCAGCCAGTGCTTGAGGGTTCAAGACCCATGTCTGGAGGTTGCTGCTCTTTATTTCATTGAAGTGTCATTTAGGACAAAAAAGTCAATAACGTGAACAAAACTTCATGACATTATGAAATCCACTTGAAATATTTAACATTAATATGGATTTTACCTTCTACATCCCAGAATTGCCTTTGTACATTGCACACCCCTCTGGAAGTCAAAGGCATGAAGAAGACAATCTGTATATGACTGCCTATTTGGAAATTTGGTGTTCCTGCATTTTGAACATGCTCTCTGGTCTATCCTCTTCTTCTTGCTGTTTCCATGGACCTACAACTTACGTTCATGGTTTATTGGCCTGTGTTTTGGACATATTGGCTTTCAAGTCTCAACTAGTTATTGAATTGTGGTTTTTATGATGTTAAAGTGTTGTCTATTCATATAGGCATTTATTTGGTAAAGACCATGAATGACTATGCAAGACCTGTTCCACTACTCTACCAGAAGCGGCATGGAGGATTTTCCCCTTCCTTTTCATTCAGGATACAGTTTCTTCTGTCTCAACTTGTACTTGGAACAGATGAGTTTCCAAGTTCCATATCTTTAACATTCTATCTATATCCACCTCACTTGGAATACAGAAGAGTATATCAACAGAATTATAATGTCTAGAGCTAGCTTTTCCAGATCCTTCTCCTTTTTACTGCATCTCTGATCTAGATATCCTTTGGAGATTTTCATTCAAAATAACCACAGTTTCTTTGAAAAGGGATTTTCGCTTATAAGCATGTGGTGGCATTAGACTGATAGATGAGTCTGAAAGAGCTGAGTGATGTGGTATTGTGAACAATGTAATAGTTCTTTAGGTATCGGAATTCAGTTGTTGACAGAAACATTAAGATCTTCTTTACAGGTAGCTTGTTATCAAGGAAAGATCATTTTAATAATGGGGAATCCCTGCGCTCGGCATGTAGTGTAAATGGAAAAATTGATCAAAACATACAAAAAGCTCCACAGACTTTGTGCTCCAGTGGCGCAATCGGTTAGCGCGCGGTACTTATAAAGCAGTATCTGATAAGCAATGCCGAGGTTGTGAGTTCAAGCCTCACCTGGAGCAACCTTTTGATTCGATCATATCTGTTTTCAATACCTTTCTTAAACATTCTCTCTAGATTGCCAGCATTTAGAATACTCAAGAAAAAATGATCAGAAATATAAGGTCATCTGCTAGCTGTTCCAGATTCTCCTACACTTACTTATTCTATAAAGCAGATTTCCTCTGGAGAGTGGCATTCTAAAATTCCTGTGTTTTCTAATGAACTGGCTATTACCTTATAAGCACATGCGGCATTCAACTTTTGGGTGAGTCCAAAAGAGCTGAGGGTTGTGGGACACTGGACAATATAACAATGTTTTAGACATCAGCAGTCAGTTGTTGCAAGAAAGATTATGATCTTCATTGGAGGTAGGCTGTTATCCAGCACAAGAAATTTTACAAGTGGGGAAGGGGTTGAGTCATTTCAAGACACTTTTGGAAGAGGAATGCCGTATGTCTTGCATGCTCAAATTGGAACATCAACATTTCTATCTCTTTAGCACTATGAAGTCGCCACTGTGTGGATTATGTGAAATCTTGAATTATTGAAACAAAGAATTGCCAGATGTTCAAAACTGAAATAATTCTTGTTGGAAACTGGTCATTGTCGCTAGCTTAATGAGGTTCCACTTAACCTGGAGTAGGGTACTGTTGTGAGGTGAACTCTCTTTTTTCTATATTTGTGTATTATGTGATTATATGTGCTGAACTTGAGTTGATCTCTTTTTATCGACATTGCTTTGTTTTTTTAATCAGTTGATTCCATAAAAGTTCCAGTTATGGACTCTTCAACCTTTTCACCTTCTTCACCTAAGCCCCAGTGGCCTAATGGATAAGGCACTGGCCTCCTAAGCCAGGGATTGTGGGTTCAAGTCCCATCTGGGGTGGAAGATACTTTCTTTGCTGTCTCCTTTGTTATACCAGAGTAGATCTTGTTGAAAAGAAACTTCTATGCATTTGGCAATTCCCAAACCCTCAGCCAGTGCTTGAGGGTTCAAGACCCATGTCTGGAGGTTGCTGCTCTTTATTTCATTGAAGTGTCATTTAGGACAAAAAAGTCAATAACGTGAACAAAACTTCATGACATTATGAAATCCACTTGAAATATTTAACATTAATATGGATTTTACCTTCTACATACCAGAATTGCCTTTGTACATTGCACACCCCTCTGGAAGTCAAAGGCATGAAGAAGACAATCTGTATATGACTGCCTATTTGGAAATTTGGTGTTCCTGCATTTTGAACATGCTCTCTGGTCTATCCTCTTCTTCTTGCTGTTTCCATGGACCTACAACTTACGTTCATGGTTTATTGGCCTGTGTTTTGGACATATTGGCTTTCAAGTCTCAACTAGTTATTGAATTGTGGTTTTTATGATGTTAAAGTGTTGTCTATTCATATAGGCATTTATTTGGTAAAGACCATGAATGACTATGCAAGACCTGTTCCACTACTCTACCAGAAGCGGCATGGAGGATTTTCCCCTTCCTTTTCATTCAGGATACAGTTTCTTCTGTCTCAACTTGTACTTGGAACAGATGAGTTTCCAAGTTCCATATCTTTAACATTCTATCTATATCCACCTCACTTGGAATACAGAAGAGTATATCAACAGAATTATAATGTCTAGAGCTAGCTTTTCCAGATCCTTCTCCTTTTTACTGCATCTCTGATCTAGATATCCTTTGGAGATTTTCATTCAAAATAACCACAGTTTCTTTGAAAAGGGATTTTCGCTTATAAGCATGTGGTGGCATTAGACTGATAGATGAGTCTGAAAGAGCTGAGTGATGTGGTATTGTGAACAATGTAATAGTTCTTTAGGTATCGGAATTCAGTTGTTGACAGAAACATTAAGATCTTCTTTACAGGTAGCTTGTTATCAAGGAAAGATCATTTTAATAATGGGGAATCCCTGCGCTCGGCATGTAGTGTAAATGGAAAAATTGATCAAAACATACAAAAAGCTCCACAGACTTTGTGCTCCAGTGGCGCAATCGGTTAGCGCGCGGTACTTATAAAGCAGTATCTGATAAGCAATGCCGAGGTTGTGAGTTCAAGCCTCACCTGGAGCAACCTTTTGATTCGATCATATCTGTTTTCAATACCTTTCTTAAACATTCTCTCTAGATTGCCAGCATTTAGAATACTCAAGAAAAAATGATCAGAAATATAAGGTCATCTGCTAGCTGTTCCAGATTCTCCTACACTTACTTATTCTATAAAGCAGATTTCCTCTGGAGAGTGGTATTCTAAAATTCCTGTGTTTTCTAATGAACTGGCTATTACCTTATAAGCACATGCGGCATTCAACTTTTGGGTGAGTCCAAAAGAGCTGAGGGTTGTGGGACACTGGACAATATAACAATGTTTTAGACATCAGCAGTCAGTTGTTGCAAGAAAGATTATGATCTTCATTGGAGGTAGGCTGTTATCCAGCACAAGAAATTTTACAAGTGGGGAAGGGGTTGAGTCATTTCAAGACACTTTTGGAAGAGGAATGCCGTATGTCTTGCATGCTCAAATTGGAACATCAACATTTCTATCTCTTTAGCACTATGAAGTCGCCACTGTGTGGATTATGTGAAATCTTGAATTATTGAAACAAAGAATTGCCAGATGTTCAAAACTGAAATAATTCTTGTTGGAAACTGGTCATTGTCGCTAGCTTAATGAGGTTCCACTTAACCTGGAGTAGGGTACTGTTGTGAGGTGAACTCTCTTTTTTCTATATTTGTGTATTATGTGATTATATGTGCTGAACTTGAGTTGATCTCTTTTTATCGACATTGCTTTGTTTTTTTAATCAGTTGATTCCATAAAAGTTCCAGTTATGGACTCTTCAACCTTTTCACCTTCTTCACCTAAGCCCCAGTGGCCTAATGGATAAGGCACTGGCCTCCTAAGCCAGGGATTGTGGGTTCAAGTCCCATCTGGGGTGGAAGATACTTTCTTTGCTGTCTCCTTTGTTATACCAGAGTAGATCTTGTTGAAAAGAAACTTCTATGCATTTGGCAATTCCCAAACCCTCAGCCAGTGCTTGAGGGTTCAAGACCCATGTCTGGAGGTTGCTGCTGTTTATTTCATTGAAGTGTCATTTAGGACAAAAAAGTCAATAACGTGAACAAAACTTCATGACATTATGAAATCCACTTGAAATATTTAACATTAATATGGATTTTACCTTCTACATCCCAGAATTGCCTTTGTACATTGCACACCCCTCTGGAAGTCAAAGGCATGAAGAAGACAATCTGTATATGACTGCCTATTTGGAAATTTGGTGTTCCTCCATTTTGAACATGCTCTCTGGTCTATCCTCTTCTTCTTGCTGTTTCCATGGACCTACAACTTACGTTCATGGTTTATTGGCCTGTGTTTTGGACATATTGGCTTTCAAGTCTCAACTAGTTATTGAATTGTGGTTTTTATGATGTTAAAGTGTTGTCTATTCATATAGGCATTTATTTGGTAAAGACCATGAATGACTATGCAAGACCTGTTCCACTACTCTACCAGAAGCGGCATGGAGGATTTTCCCCTTCCTTTTCATTCAGGATACAGTTTCTTCTGTCTCAACTTGTACTTGGAACAGATGAGTTTCCAAGTTCCATATCTTTAACATTCTATCTATATCCACCTCACTTGGAATACAGAAGAGTATATCAACAGAATTATAATGTCTAGAGCTAGCTTTTCCAGATCCTTCTCCTTTTTACTGCATCTCTGATCTAGATATCCTTTGGAGATTTTCATTCAAAATAACCACAGTTTCTTTGAAAAGGGATTTTCGCTTATAAGCATGTGGTGGCATTAGACTGATAGATGAGTCTGAAAGAGCTGAGTGATGTGGTATTGTGAACAATGTAATAGTTCTTTAGGTATCGGAATTCAGTTGTTGACAGAAACATTAAGATCTTCTTTACAGGTAGCTTGTTATCAAGGAAAGATAATTTTAATAATGGGGAATCCCTGCGCTCGGCATGTAGCGTAAATGGAAAAATTGATCAAAACATACAAAAAGCTCCGCAGCCTTTGTGCTCCAGTGGCGCAATCGGTTAGCGCGCGGTACTTATAAAGCAGTATCTGATAAGCAATGCCGAGGTTTTGAGTTCTAGCCTCACCTGGAGCAACATTTTGATTCGATCATATCTGTTTTCAATACCTTTCTTAAACATTCTCTCTAGATTGCCAGCATTAAGAATACTCAAGAAAAAATGATCAGAAATATAAGGTCATCTGCTAGCTGTTCCAGATTCTCCTACACTTACTTATTCTATAAAGCAGATTTCCTCTGGAGAGTGGCATTCTAAAATTCCTGTGTTTTCTAATGAACTGGCTATTACCTTATAAGCACATGCGGCATTCAACTTTTGGGTGAGTCCAAAAGAGCTGAGGGTTGTGGGACACTGGACAATATATCAATGTTTTAGACATCAGCAGTCAGTTGTTGCAAGAAAGATTATGATCTTCATTGGAGGTAGGCTGTTATCCAGCACAAGAAATTTTACAAGTGGGGAAGGAGTTGAGTCATTTCAAGACATTTTTGGAAGAGGAATGCCGTATGTCTTGCATGCTCAAATTGGAACATCAACATTTCTATCTCTTTAGCACTATGAAGTCGCCACTGTGTGGATTATGTGAAATCTTGAATTATTGAAACAAAGAATTGCCAGATGTTCAAAACTGAAATAATTCTTGTTGGAAACTGGTCATTGTCGCTAGCTTAATGAGGTTCCACTTAACCTGGAGTAGGGTACTGTTGTGAGGTGAACTCTCTTTTTTCTATATTTGTGTATTATGTGATTATATGTGCTGAACTTGAGTTGATCTCTTTTTATCAACATTGCTTTGTTTTTTTAATCAGTTGATTCCATAAAAGTTCCAGTTATGGACTCTTCAACCTTTTCACCCTCTTCACCTAAGCCCCAGTGGCCTAATGGATAAGGCACTGGCCTCCTAAGCCAGGGATTGCGGGTTCTAGTCCCATCTGGTGTGGAAGATGCTTTCTTTGCTGTCTCCTTTGTTATACCAGAGTAGACCTTGTTGAAAAGAAACTTCTATGCATTTGGCAATTCCCAAACCCTCAGCCAGTGCTTGAGGGTTCAAGACCCATGTCTGGAGGTTGCTGCTGTTTATTTCATTGAAGTGTCATTTAGGACAAAAAAGTCAATAACGTGAACAAAACTTCATGACATTATGAAATCCACTTGAAATATTTAACATTAATATGGATTTTACCTTCTACATCACAGAATTGCCTTTGTACATTGCACACCCCTCTGGAAGTCAAAGGCATGAAGAAGACAATGTGTATATGACTGCCTATTTGGAAATTTGGTGTTCCTGCATTTTGAACATGCTCTCTGGTCTATCCTCTTCTTATTGTTGTTTCCATGGACCTACAACTTACGTTCATGGTTTATTGGCCTGTGTTTTGGACATATTGGCTTTCAAGACTCAACTAGTTATTGAATTGTGGTTTTTATGATGTTAAAGTGTTGTCTATTCATATAGGCATTTATTTGGTAAAGACCATGAATGACTATGCAAGACCTGTGCCACTACTCTACCAGAAGCGGCATGGAGGATTTTCCCCTTCCTTTTCATTTAGGATACAGTTTCTTCTGTCTCAACTTGTACTTGGAACAGATGAGTTTCCAAGTTCCATATCTTTAACATTCTATCTATATCCACCTCACTTGGAATACAGAAGAATATATCAACAGAATTATAATGTCTAGAGCTAGCTTTTCCAGATCCTTCTCCTTTTTACTGCATCTCTGATCTAGATATCCTCTGGAGATTTTAATTCAAAATAACCACAGTTTCTTTGAAAAGGGATTTTCGCTTATAAGCATGTGGTGGCATTAGACTGATAGATGAGTCTGAAAGAGCTGAGTGATGTGGTATTGTGAACAATGTAATAGTTCTTTAGGTATCGGAATTCAGTTGTTGACAGAAACATTAAGATCTTCTTTACAGGTAGCTTGTTATCAAGGAAAGATAATTTTAATAATGGGGAATCCCTGCGCTCGGCATGTAGCGTAAATGGAAAAATTGATCAAAACATACAAAAAGCTCCGCAGCCTTCGTGCTCCAGTGGCGCAATCGGTTAGCGTGCGGTACTTATAAAGCAGTATCTGATAAGCAATGCCGAGGTTTTGAGTTCTAGCCTCACCTGGAGCAACATTTTGATTCGATCATATCTGTTTTCAATACCTTTCTTAAACATTCTCTCTAGATTGCCAGCATTAAGAATACTCAAGAAAAAATGATCAGAAATATAAGGTCATCTGCTAGCTGTTCCAGATTCTCCTACACTTACTTATTCTATAAAGCAGATTTCCTCTGGAGAGTGGCATTCTAAAATTCCTGTGTTTTCTAATGAACTGGCTATTACCTTATAAGCACATGCGGCATTCAACTTTTGGGTGAGTCCAAAAGAGCTGAGGGTTGTGGGACACTGGACAATATATCAATGTTTTAGACATCAGCAGTCAGTTGTTGCAAGAAAGATTATGATCTTCATTGGAGGTAGGCTGTTATCCAGCACAAGAAATTTTACAAGTGGGGAAGGAGTTGAGTCATTTCAAGACACTTTTGGAAGAGGAATGCCGTATGTCTTGCATGCTCAAATTGGAACATCAACATTTCTATCTCTTTAGCACTATGAAGTCGCCACTGTGTGGATTATGTGAAATCTTGAATTATTGAAACAAAGAATTGCCAGATGTTCAAAACTGAAATAATTCTTGTTGGAAACTGGTCATTGTCGCTAGCTTAATGAGGTTCCACTTAACCTGGAGTAGGGTACTGTTGTGAGGTGAACTCTCTTTTTTCTATATTTGTGTATTATGTGATTATATGTGCTGAACTTGAGTTGATCTCTTTTTATCAACATTGCTTTGTTTTTTTAATCAGTTGATTCCATAAAAGTTCCAGTTATGGACTCTTCAACCTTTTCAACTTCTTCACCTAAGCCCCAGTGGCCTAATGGATAAGGCACTGGCCTCCTAAGCCAGGGATTGCGGGTTCTAGTCCCATCTGGTGTGGAAGATGCTTTCTTTGCTGTCTCCTTTGTTATACCAGAGTAGACCTTGTTGAAAAGAAACTTCTATGCATTTGGCAATTCCCAAACCCTCAGCCAGTGCTTGAGGGTTCAAGACCCATGTCTGGAGGTTGCTGCTGTTTATTTCATTGAAGTGTCATTTAGGACAAAAAAGTCAATAACGTGAACAAAACTTCATGACATTATGAAATCCACTTGAAATATTTAACATTAATATGGATTTTACCTTCTACATCACAGAATTGCCTTTGTACATTGCACACCCCTCTGGAAGTCAAAGGCATGAAGAAGACAATGTGTATATGACTGCCTATTTGGAAATTTGGTGTTCCTGCATTTTGAACATGCTCTCTGGTCTATCCTCTTCTTATTGTTGTTTCCATGGACCTACAACTTACGTTCATGGTTTATTGGCCTGTGTTTTGGACATATTGGCTTTCAAGACTCAACTAGTTATTGAATTGTGGTTTTTATGATGTTAAAGTGTTGTCTATTCATATAGGCATTTATTTGGTAAAGACCATGAATGACTATGCAAGACCTGTGCCACTACTCTACCAGAAGCGGCATGGAGGATTTTCCCCTTCCTTTTCATTTAGGATACAGTTTCTTCTGTCTCAACTTGTACTTGGAACAGATGAGTTTCCAAGTTCCATATCTTTAACATTCTATCTATATCCACCTCACTTGGAATACAGAAGAATATATCAACAGAATTATAATGTCTAGAGCTAGCTTTTCCAGATCCTTCTCCTTTTTACTGCATCTCTGATCTAGATATCCTCTGGAGATTTTAATTCAAAATAACCACAGTTTCTTTGAAAAGGGATTTTCGCTTATAAGCATGTGGTGGCATTAGACTGATAGATGAGTCTGAAAGAGCTGAGTGATGTGGTATTGTGAACAATGTAATAGTTCTTTAGGTATCGGAATTCAGTTGTTGACAGAAACATTAAGATCTTCTTTACAGGTAGCTTGTTATCAAGGAAAGATAATTTTAATAATGGGGAATCCCTGCGCTCGGCATGTAGTGTAAATGGAAAAATTGATCAAAACATACAAAAAGCTCCACAGACTTTGTGCTCCAGTGGCGCAATCGGTTAGCGCGCGGTACTTATAAAGCAGTATCTGATAAGCAATGCCGAGGTTGTGAGTTCAAGCCTCACCTGGAGCAACCTTTTGATTCGATCATATCTGTTTTCAAGACCTTTCTTAAACATTCTCTCTAGATTGCCAGCATTTAGAATACTCAAGAAAAAATGATCAGAAATATAAGGTCATCTGCTAGCTGTTCCAGATTCTCCTACACTTACTTATTCTATAAAGCAGATTTCCTCTGGAGAGTGGCATTCTAAAATTGCTGTGTTTTCTAATGAACTGGCTATTACCTTATAAGCACATGCGGCATTCAACTTTTGGGTGAGTCCAAAAGAGCTGAGGGTTGTGGGACACTGGACAATATATCAGTGTTTTAGACATCAGCAGTCAGTTGTTGCAAGAAAGATTATGATCTTCATTGGAGGTAGGCTGTTATCCAGCACAAGAAATTTTACAAGTGGGGAAGGGGTTGAGTCATTTCAAGACACTTTTGGAAGAGGAATGCCGTATGTCTTGCATGCTCAAATTGGAACATCAACATTTCTATCTCTTTAGCACTATGAAGTCGCCACTGTGTGGATTATGTGAAATCTTGAATTATTGAAACAAAGAATTGCCAGATGTTCAAAACTGAAAAAATTCTTGTTGGAAACTGGTCATTGTCGCTAGCTTAATGAGGTTCCACTTAACCTGGAGTAGGGTACTGTTGTGAGGTGAACTCTCTTTTTTCTATATTTGTGTATTATGTGATTATATGTGCTGAACTTGAGTTGATCTCTTTTTATCGACATTGCTTTGTTTTTTTTAATCAGTTGATTCCATAAAAGTTCCAGTTATGGACTCTTCAACCTTTTCACCTTCTTCACCTAAGCCCCAGTGGCCTAATGGATAAGGCACTGGCCTCCTAAGCCAGGGATTGTGGGTTCAAGTCCCATCTGGGGTGGAAGATACTTTCTTTGCTGTCTCCTTTGTTATACCAGAGTAGACCTTGTTGAAAAGAAACTTCTATGCATTTGGCAATTCCCAAACCCTCAGCCAGTGCTTGAGGGTTCAAGACCCATGTCTGGAGGTTGCTGCTGTTTATTTCATTGAAGTGTCATTTAGGACAAAAAAGTCAATAACGTGAACAAAACTTCATGACATTATGAAATCCACTTGAAATATTTAACATTAATATGGATTTTACCTTCTACATCCCAGAATTGCCTTTGTACATTGCACACCCCTCTGGAAGTCAAAGGCATGAAGAAGACAATCTGTATATGACTGCCTATTTGGAAATTTGGTGTTCCTGCATTTTGAACATGCTCTCTGGTCTATCCTCTTCTTATTGTTGTTTCCATGGACCTACAACTTACGTTCATGGTTTATTGGCCTGTGTTTTGGACATATTGGCTTTCAAGTCTCAACTAGTTATTGAATTGTGGTTTTTATGATGTTAAAGTGTTGTCTATTCATATAGGCATTTATTTGGTAAAGACCATGAATGACTATGCAAGACCTGTGCCACTACTCTACCAGAAGCGGCATGGAGGATTTTCCCCTTCCTTTTCATTCAGGATACAGTTTCTTCTGTCTCAACTTGTACTTGGAACAGATGAGTTTCCAAGTTCCATATCTTTAACATTCTATCTATATCCACCTCACTTGGAATACAGAAGAATATATCAACAGAATTATAATGTCTAGAGCTAGCTTTTCCAGATCCTTCTCCTTTTTACTGCATCTCTGATCTAGATATCCTTTGGAGATTTTCATTCAAAATAACCACAGTTTCTTTGAAAAGGGATTTTCGCTTATAAGCATGTGGTGGCATTAGACTGATAGATGAGTCTGAAAGAGCTGAGTGATGTGGTATTGTGAACAATGTAATAGTTCTTTAGGTATCGGAATTCAGTTGTTGACAGAAACATTAAGATCTTCTTTACAGGTAGCTTGTTATCAAGGAAAGATAATTTTAATAATGGGGAATCCCTGCGCTCGGCATGTAGTGTAAATGGAAAAATTGATCAAAACATACAAAAAGCTCAACATACTTTGTGCTCCAGTGGCGCAATCGGTTAGCGCGCGGTACTTATAAAGCAGTATCTGATAAGCAATGCCGAGGTTGTGAGTTCAAGCCTCACCTGGAGCAACCTTTTGATTCGATCATATCTGTTTTCAAGACCTTTCTTAAACATTCTCTCTAGATTGCCAGCATTTAGAATACTCAAGAAAAAATGATCAGAAATATAAGGTCATCTGCTAGCTGTTCCAGATTCTCCTACACTTACTTATTCTATAAAGCAGATTTCCTCTGGAGAGTGGCATTCTAAAATTCCTGTGTTTTCTAATGAACTGGCTATTACCTTATAAGCACATGCGGCATTCAACTTTTGGGTGAGTCCAAAAGAGCTGAGGGTTGTGGGACACTGGACAATATATCAATGTTTTAGACATCAGCAGTCAGTTGTTGCAAGAAAGATTATGATCTTCATTGGAGGTAGGCTGTTATCCAGCACAAGAAATTTTACAAGTGGGGAAGGGGTTGAGTCATTTCAAGACACTTTTGGAAGAGGAATGCCGTATGTCTTGCATGCTCAAATTGGAACATCAACATTTCTATCTCTTTAGCACTATGAAGTCGCCACTGTGTGGATTATGTGAAATCTTGAATTATTGAAACAAAGAATTGCCAGATGTTCAAAACTGAAATAATTCTTGTTGGAAACTGGTCATTGTCGCTAGCTAAATGAGGTTTCACTTAACCTGGAGTAGGGTACTGTTGTGAGGTGAACTCTCTTTTTTCTATAATTGTGTATTATGTGATTATATGTGCTGAACTTGAGTTGATCTCTTTTTATCGACATTGCTTTGTTTTTTTAATCAGTTGATTCCATAAAAGTTCCAGTTATGGACTCTTCAACCTTTTCACCTTATTCACCTAAGCCCCAGTGGCCTAATGGATAAGGCACTGGCCTCCTAAGCCAGGGATTGTGGGTTCAAGTCCCATCTGGGGTGGAAGATACTTTCTTTGCTGTCTCCTTTGTTATACCAGAGTAGACCTTGTTGAAAAGAAACTTCTATGCATTTGGCAATTCCCAAACCCTCAGCCAGTGCTTGAGGGTTCAAGACCCATGTCTGGAGGTTGCTGCTGTTTATTTCATTGAAGTGTCATTTAGGACAAAAAAGTCAATAACGTGAACAAAACTTCATGACATTATGAAATCCACTTGAAATATTTAACATTAATATGGATTTTACCTTCTACATCCCAGAATTGCCTTTGTACATTGCACACCCCTCTGGAAGTCAAAGGCATGAAGAAGACAATCTGTATATGACTGCCTATTTGGAAATTTGGTGTTCCTGCATTTTGAACATGCTCTCTGGTCTATCCTCTTCTTATTGTTGTTTCCATGGACCTACAACTTACGTTCATGGTTTATTGGCCTGTGTTTTGGACATATTGGCTTTCAAGTCTCAACTAGTTATTGAATTGTGGTTTTTATGATGTTAAAGTGTTGTCTATTCATATAGGCATTTATTTGGTAAAGACCATGAATGACTATGCAAGACCTGTGCCACTACTCTACCAGAAGCGGCATGGAGGATTTTCCCCTTCCTTTTCATTCAGGATACAGTTTCTTCTGTCTCAACTTGTACTTGGAACAGATGAGTTTCCAAGTTCCATATCTTTAACATTCTATCTATATCCACCTCACTTGGAATACAGAAGAATATATCAACAGAATTATAATGTCTAGAGCTAGCTTTTCCAGATCCTTCTCCTTTTTACTGCATCTCTGATCTAGATATCCTTTGGAGATTTTCATTCAAAATAACCACAGTTTCTTTGAAAAGGGATTTTCGCTTATAAGCATGTGGTGGCATTAGACTGATAGATGAGTCTGAAAGAGCTGAGTGATGTGGTATTGTGAACAATGTAATAGTTCTTTAGGTATCGGAATTCAGTTGTTGACAGAAACATTAAGATCTTCTTTACAGGTAGCTTGTTATCAAGGAAAGATCATTTTAATAATGGGGAATCCCTGCGCTCGGCATGTAGTGTAAATGGAAAAATTGATCAAAACATACAAAAAGCTCAACATGCTTTGTGCTCCAGTGGCGCAATCGGTTAGCGCGCGGTACTTATAAAGCAGTATCTGATAAGCAATGCCGAGGTTGTGAGTTCAAGCCTCACCTGGAGCAACCTTTTGATTCGATCATATCTGTTTTCAAGACCTTTCTTAAACATTCTCTCTAGATTGCCAGCATTTAGAATACTCAAGAAAAAATGATCAGAAATATAAGGTCATCTGCTAGCTGTTCCAGATTCTCCTACACTTACTTATTCTATAAAGCAGATTTCCTCTGGAGAGTGGCATTCTAAAATTCCTGTGTTTTCTAATGAACTGGCTATTACCTTATAAGCACATGCGGCATTCAACTTTTGGGTGAGTCCAAAAGAGCTGAGGGTTGTGGGACACTGGACAATATATCAATGTTTTAGACATCAGCAGTCAGTTGTTGCAAGAAAGATTATGATCTTCATTGGAGGTAGGCTGTTATCCAGCACAAGAAATTTTACAAGTGGGGAAGGGGTTGAGTCATTTCAAGACACTTTTGGAAGAGGAATGCCGTATGTCTTGCATGCTCAAATTGGAACATCAACATTTCTATCTCTTTAGCACTATGAAGTCGCCACTGTGTGGATTATGTGAAATCTTGAATTATTGAAACAAAGAATTGCCAGATGTTCAAAACTGAAATAATTCTTGTTGGAAACTGGTCATTGTCGCTAGCTAAATGAGGTTTCACTTAACCTGGAGTAGGGTACTGTTGTGAGGTGAACTCTCTTTTTTCTATAATTGTGTATTATGTGATTATATGTGCTGAACTTGAGTTGATCTCTTTTTATCGACATTGCTTTGTTTTTTTAATCAGTTGATTCCATAAAAGTTCCAGTTATGGACTCTTCAACCTTTTCACCTTATTCACCTAAGCCCCAGTGGCCTAATGGATAAGGCACTGGCCTCCTAAGCCAGGGATTGTGGGTTCAAGTCCCATCTGGGGTGGAAGATACTTTCTTTGCTGTCTCCTTTGTTATACCAGAGTAGACCTTGTTGAAAAGAAACTTCTATGCATTTGGCAATTCCCAAACCCTCAGCCAGTGCTTGAGGGTTCAAGACCCATGTCTGGAGGTTGCTGCTGTTTATTTCATTGAAGTGTCATTTAGGACAAAAAAGTCAATAACGTGAACAAAACTTCATGACATTATGAAATCCACTTGAAATATTTAACATTAATATGGATTTTACCTTCTACATCCCAGAATTGCCTTTGTACATTGCACACCCCTCTGGAAGTCAAAGGCATGAAGAAGACAATCTGTATATGACTGCCTATTTGGAAATTTGGTGTTCCTGCATTTTGAACATGCTCTCTGGTCTATCCTCTTCTTATTGTTGTTTCCATGGACCTACAACTTACGTTCATGGTTTATTGGCCTGTGTTTTGGACATATTGGCTTTCAAGTCTCAACTAGTTATTGAATTGTGGTTTTTATGATGTTAAAGTGTTGTCTATTCATATAGGCATTTATTTGGTAAAGACCATGAATGACTATGCAAGACCTGTGCCACTACTCTACCAGAAGCGGCATGGAGGATTTTCCCCTTCCTTTTCATTCAGGATACAGTTTCTTCTGTCTCAACTTGTACTTGGAACAGATGAGTTTCCAAGTTCCATATCTTTAACATTCTATCTATATCCACCTCACTTGGAATACAGAAGAATATATCAACAGAATTATAATGTCTAGAGCTAGCTTTTCCAGATCCTTCTCCTTTTTACTGCATCTCTGATCTAGATATCCTTTGGAGATTTTCATTCAAAATAACCACAGTTTCTTTGAAAAGGGATTTTCGCTTATAAGCATGTGGTGGCATTAGACTGATAGATGAGTCTGAAAGAGCTGAGTGATGTGGTATTGTGAACAATGTAATAGTTCTTTAGGTATCGGAATTCAGTTGTTGACAGAAACATTAAGATCTTCTTTACAGGTAGCTTGTTATCAAGGAAAGATCATTTTAATAATGGGGAATCCCTGCGCTCGGCATGTAGTGTAAATGGAAAAATTGATCAAAACATACAAAAAGCTCAACATGCTTTGTGCTCCAGTGGCGCAATCAGTTAGCGCGCGGTACTTATAAAGCAGTATCTGATAAGCAATGCCGAGGTTGTGAGTTCAAGCCTCACCTGGAGCAACCTTTTGATTCGATCATATCTGTTTTCAAGACCTTTCTTAAACATTCTCTCTAGATTGCCAGCATTTAGAATACTCAAGAAAAAATGATCAGAAATATAAGGTCATCTGCTAGCTGTTCCAGATTCTCCTACACTTACTTATTCTATAAAGCAGATTTCCTCTGGAGAGTGGCATTCTAAAATTCCTGTGTTTTCTAATGAACTGGCTATTACCTTATAAGCACATGCGGCATTCAACTTTTGGGTGAGTCCAAAAGAGCTGAGGGTTGTGG
Organism: Rhinophrynus dorsalis; assembly: GCA_037306005.1. Lineage (NCBI taxonomy): Eukaryota > Metazoa > Chordata > Amphibia > Anura > Rhinophrynidae > Rhinophrynus > Rhinophrynus dorsalis. Next base: position 541,132,752 of record CM074721.1, on the reverse strand, counting down.
GACACTGGACAATATATCAATGTTTTAGACATCAGCAGTCAGTTGTTGCAAGAAAGATAATGATCTTCATTGGAGGTAGGCTGTTATCCAGCACAAGAAATTTTACAAGTGGGGAAGGGGTTGAGTCATTTCAAGACACTTTTGGAAGAGGAATGGTGTATGTCTTGCATGCTCAAATTGGAACATCAACATTTCTATCTCTTTAGCACTATGAAGTCGCCACTGTGTGGATTATGTGAAATCTTGAATTATTGAAATAAAGAATTGCCAGATGTTCAAAACTGAAATAATTCTTGTTGGAAACTGGTCATTGTCGCTAGCTTAATGAGGTTCCACTTAACCTGGAGTAGGGTACTGTTGTGAGGTGAACTCTCTTTTTTCTATATTTGTGTATTATGTGATTATATGTGCTGAACTTGAGTTGATCTCTTTTTATCGACATTGCTTTGTTTTTTTAATCAGTTGATTCCATAAAAGTTCCAGTTATGGACTCTTCAACCTTTTTACCTTCTTCACCTAAGCCCCAGTGGCCTAATGGATAAGGCACTGGCCTCCTAAGCCAGGGATTGTGGGTTCAAGTCCCATCTGGGGTGGAAGATACTTTCTTTGCTGTCTCCTTTGTTATACCAGAGTAGACCTTGTTGAAAAGAAACTTCTATGCATTTGGCAATTCCCAAACCCTCAGCCAGTGCTTGAGGGTTCAAGACCCATGTCTGGAGGTTGCTGCTGTTTATTTCATTGAAGTGTCATTTAGGACAAAAAAGTCAATAACGTGAACAAAACTTCATGACATTATGAAATCCACTTGAAATATTTAACATTAATATGGATTTTACCTTCTACATCCCAGAATTGCCTTTGTACATTGCACACCCCTCTGGAAGTCAAAGGCATGAAGAAGACAATCTGTATATGACTGCCTATTTGGAAATTTGGTGTTCCTGCATTTTGAACATGCTCTCTGGTCTATCCTCTTCTTATTGTTGTTTCCATGGACCTACAACTTACGTTCATGGTTTATTGGCCTGTGTTTTGGACATATTGGCTTTCAAGACTCAACTAGTTATTGAATTGTGGTTTTTATGATGTTAAAGTGTTGTCTATTCATATAGGCATTTATTTGATAAAGACCATGAATGACTATGCAAGACCTGTGCCACTACTCTACCAGAAGCGGCATGGAGGATTTTCCCCTTCCTTTTCATTTAGGATACAGTTTCTTCTGTCTCAACTTGTACTTGGAACAGATGAGTTTCCAAGTTCCATATCTTTAACATTCTATCTATATCTACCTCACTTGGAATACAGAAGAATATATCAACAGAATTATAATGTCTAGAGCTAGCTTTTCCAGATCCTTCTCCTTTTTACTGCATCTCTGATCTAGATATCCTCTGGAGATTTTCATTCAAAATAACCACAGTTTCTTTGAAAAGGGATTTTCGCTTATAAGCATGTGGTGGCATTAGACTGATAGATGAGTCTGAAAGAGCTGAGTGATGTGGTATTGTGAACAATGTAATAGTTCTTTAGGTATCGGAATTCAGTTGTTGACAGAAACATTAAGATCTTCTTTACAGGTAGCTTGTTATCAAGGAAAGATAATTTTAATAATGGGGAATCCCTGCGCTCGGCATGTAGTGTAAATGGAAAAATTGATCAAAACATACAAAAAGCTCCACAGACTTTGTGCTCCAGTGGCGCAATCGGTTAGCGCGCGGTACTTATAAAGCAGTATCTGATAAGCAATGCCGAGGTTGTGAGTTCAAGCCTCACCTGGAGCAACCTTTTGATTCGATCATATCTGTTTTCAAGACCTTTCTTAAACATTCTCTCTAGATTGCCAGCATTTAGAATACTCAAGAAAAAATGATCAGAAATATAAGGTCATCTGCTAGCTGTTCCAGATTCTCCTACACTTACTTATTCTATAAAGCAGATTTCCTCTGGAGAGTGGCATTCTAAAATTGCTGTGTTTTCTAATGAACTGGCTATTACCTTATAAGCACATGCGGCATTCAACTTTTGGGTGAGTCCAAAAGAGCTGAGGGTTGTGGGACACTGGACAATATATCAGTGTTTTAGACATCAGCAGTCAGTTGTTGCAAGAAAGATTATGATCTTCATTGGAGGTAGGCTGTTATCCAGCACAAGAAATTTTACAAGTGGGGAAGGGGTTGAGTCATTTCAAGACACTTTTGGAAGAGGAATGCCGTATGTCTTGCATGCTCAAATTGGAACATCAACATTTCTATCTCTTTAGCACTATGAAGTCGCCACTGTGTGGATTATGTGAAATCTTGAATTATTGAAACAAAGAATTGCCAGATGTTCAAAACTGAAATAATTCTTGTTGGAAACTGGTCATTGTCGCTAGCTTAATGAGGTTCCACTTAACCTGGAGTAGGGTACTGTTGTGAGGTGAACTCTCTTTTTTCTATATTTGTGTATTATGTGATTATATGTGCTGAACTTGAGTTGATCTCTTTTTATCGACATTGCTTTGTTTTTTTAATCAGTTGATTCCATAAAAGTTCCAGTTATGGACTCTTCAACCTTTTCACCTTCTTCACCTAAGCCCCAGTGGCCTAATGGATAAGGCACTGGCCTCCTAAGCCAGGGATTGTGGGTTCAAGTCCCATCTGGGGTGGAAGATACTTTCTTTGCTGTCTCCTTTGTTATACCAGAGTAGACCTTGTTGAAAAGAAACTTCTATGCATTTGGCAATTCCCAAACCCTCAGCCAGTGCTTGAGGGTTCAAGACCCATGTCTGGAGGTTGATGCTGTTTATTTCATTGAAGTGTCATTTAGGACAAAAAAGTCAATAACGTGAACAAAACTTCATGACATTATGAAATCCACTTGAAATATTTAACATTAATATGGATTTTACCTTCTACATCCCAGAATTGCCTTTGTACATTGCACACCCCTCTGGAAGTCAAAGGCATGAAGAAGACAATCTGTATATGAATGCCTATTTGGAAATTTGGTGTTCCTGCATTTTGAACATGCTCTCTGGTCTATCCTCTTCTTATTGTTGTTTCCATGGACCTACAACTTACGTTCATGGTTTATTGGCCTGTGTTTTGGACATATTGGCTTTCAAGACTCAACTAGTTATTGAATTGTGGTTTTTATGATGTTAAAGTGTTGTCTATTCATATAGGCATTTATTTGGTAAAGACCATGAATGACTATGCAAGACCTGTGCCACTACTCTACCAGAAGCGGCATGGAGGATTTTCCCCTTCCTTTTCATTTAGGATACAGTTTCTTCTGTCTCAACTTGTACTTGGAACAGATGAGTTTCCAAGTTCCATATCTTTAACATTCTATCTATATCCACCTCACTTGGAATACAGAAGAATATATCAACAGAATTATAATGTCTAGAGCTAGCTTTTCCAGATCCTTCTCCTTTTTACTGCATCTCTGATCTAGATATCCTTTGGAGATTTTCATTCAAAATTACCACAGTTTCTTTGAAAAGGGATTTTCGCTTATAAGCATGTGGTGGCATTAGACTGATAGATGAGTCTGAAAGAGCTGAGTGATGTGGTATTGTGAACAATGTAATAGTTCTTTAGGTATCGGAATTCAGTTGTTGACAGAAACATTAAGATCTTCTTTACAGGTAGCTTGTTATCAAGGAAAGATAATTTTAATAATGGGGAATCCCTGCGCTCGGCATGTAGTGTAAATGGAAAAATTGATCAAAACATACAAAAAGCTCCACAGACTTTGTGCTCCAGTAGCACAATCGGTTAGCGCGCTGTACTTATAAAGCAGTATCTGATAAGCAATGCCGAGGTTGTGAGTTCAAGCCTCACCTGGAGCAACCTTTTGATTCGATCATATCTGTTTTCAAGACCTTTCTTAAACATTCTCTCTAGATTGCCAGCATTTAGAATACTCAAGACAAAATGATCAGAAATATAAGGTCATCTGCTAGCTGTTCCAGATTCTCCTACACTTACTTATTCTATAAAGCAGATTTCCTCTGGAGAGTGGCATTCTAAAATTCCTGTGTTTTCTAATGAACTGGCTATTACCTTATAAGCACATGCGGCATTCAACTTTTGGGTGAGTCCAAAAGAGCTGAGGGTTGTGGGACACTGGACAATATATCAATGTTTTAGACATCAGCAGTCAGTTGTTGCAAGAAAGATTATGATCTTCATTGGAGGTAGGCTGTTATCCAGCACAAGAAATTTTACAAGTGGGGAAGGGGTTGAGTCATTTCAAGACACTTTTGGAAGAGGAATGCAGTATGTCTTGCATGCTCAAATTGGAACATCAACATTTCTATCTCTTTAGCACTATGAAGTCGCCACTGTGTGGATTATGTGAAATCTTGAATTATTGAAACAAAGAATTGCCAGATGTTCAAAACTGAAATAATTCTTGTTCGAAACTGGTCATTGTCGCTAGCTTAATGAGGTTCCACTTAACCTGGAGTAGGGTACTGTTGTGAGGTGAACTCTCTTTTTTCTATATTTGTGTATTATGTGATTATATGTGCTGAACTTGAGTTGATCTCTTTTTATCGACATTGCTTTGTTTTTTTAATCAGTTGATTCCATAAAAGTTCCAGTTATGGACTCTTCAACCTTTTCACCTTCTTCACGTTCTTCACCTAAGCCCCAGTGGCCTAATGGATAAGGCACTGGCCTCCTAAGCCAGGGATTGTGGGTTCAAGTCCCATCTGGGGTGGAAGATACTTTCTTTGCTGTCTCCTTTGTTATACCAGAGTAGACCTTGTTGAAAAGAAACTTCTATGCATTTGGCAATTCCCAAACCCTCAGCCAGTGCTTGAGGGTTCAAGACCCATGTCTGGAGGTTGCTGCTGTTTATTTCATTGAAGTGTCATTTAGGACAAAAAAGTCAATAACGTGAACAAAACTTCATGACATTATGAAATCCACTTGAAATATTTAACATTAATATGGATTTTACCTTCTACATCCCAGAATTGCCTTTGTACATTGCACACCCCTCTGGAAGTCAAAGGCATGAAGAAGACAATCTGTATATGACTGCCTATTTGGAAATTTGGTGTTCCTGCATTTTGAACATGCTCTCTGGTCTATCCTCTTCTTATTGTTGTTTCCATGGACCTACAACTTACGTTCATGGTTTATTGGCCTGTGTTTTGGACATATTGGCTTTCAAGACTCAACTAGTTATTGAATTGTGGTTTTTATGATGTTAAAGTGTTGTCTATTCATATAGGCATTTATTTGGTAAAGACCATGAATGACTATGCAAGACCTGTGCCACTACTCTACCAGAAGCGGCATGGAGGATTTTCCCCTTCCTTTTCATTTAGGATACAGTTTCTTCTGTCTCAACTTGTACTTGGAACAGATGAGTTTCCAAGTTCCATATCTTTAACATTCTATCTATATCTACCTCACTTGGAATACAGAAGAATATATCAACAGAATTATAATGTCTAGAGCTAGCTTTTCCAGATCCTTCTCCTTTTTACTGCATCTCTGATCTAGATATCCTCTGGAGATTTTCATTCAAAATAACCACAGTTTCTTTGAAAAGGGATTTTCGCTTATAAGCATGTGGTGGCATTAGACTGATAGATGAGTCTGAAAGAGCTGAGTGATGTGGTATTGTGAACAATGTAATAGTTCTTTAGGTATCGGAATTCAGTTGTTGACAGAAACATTAAGATCTTCTTTACAGGTAGCTTGTTATCAAGGAAAGATAATTTTAATAATGGGGAATCCCTGCGCTCGGCATGTAGTGTAAATGGAAAAATTGATCAAAACATACAAAAAGCTCCACAGACTTTGTGCTCCAGTGGCACAATCGGTTAGCGCGCAGTACTTATAAAGCAGTATCTGATAAGCAATGCCGAGGTTGTGAGTTCAAGCCTCACCTGGAGCAACCTTTTGATTCGATCATAACTGTTTTCAAGACCTTTCTTAAACATTCTCTCTAGATTGCCAGCATTTAGAATACTCAAGAAAAAATGATCAGAAATATAAGGTCATCTGCTAGCTGTTCCAGATTCTCCTACACTTACTTATTCTATAAAGCAGATTTCCTCTGGAGAGTGGCATTCTAAAATTGCTGTGTTTTCTAATGAACTGGCTATTACCTTATAAGCACATGCGGCATTCAACTTTTGGGTGAGTCCAAAAGAGCTGAGGGTTGTGGGACACTGGACAATATATCAGTGTTTTAGACATCAGCAGTCAGTTGTTGCAAGAAAGATTATGATCTTCATTGGAGGTAGGCTGTTATCCAGCACAAGAAATTTTACAAGTGGGGAAGGGGTTGAGTCATTTCAAGACACTTTTGGAAGAGGAATGCCGTATGTCTTGCATGCTCAAATTGGAACATCAACATTTCTATCTCTTTAGCACTATGAAGTCGCCACTGTGTGGATTATGTGAAATCTTGAATTATTGAAACAAAGAATTGCCAGATGTTCAAAACTGAAATAATTCTTGTTGGAAACTGGTCATTGTCGCTAGCTTAATGAGGTTCCACTTAACCTGGAGTAGGGTACTGTTGTGAGGTGAACTCTCTTTTTTCTATATTTGTGTATTATGTGATTATATGTGCTGAACTTGAGTTGATCTCTTTTTATCGACATTGCTTTGTTTTTTTAATCAGTTGATTCCATAAAAGTTCCAGTTATGGACTCTTCAACCTTTTCACCTTCTTCACCTAAACCCCAGTGGCCTAATGGATAAGGCACTGGCCTCCTAAGCCAGGGATTGTGGGTTCAAGTCCCATCTGGGGTGGAAGATACTTTCTTTGCTGTCTCCTTTGTTATACCAGAGTAGACCTTGTTGAAAAGAAACTTCTATGCATTTGGCAATTCCCAAACCCTCAGCCAGTGCTTGAGGGTTCAAGACCCATGTCTGGAGGTTGATGCTGTTTATTTCATTGAAGTGTCATTTAGGACAAAAAAGTCAATAACGTGAACAAAACTTCATGACATTATGAAATCCACTTGAAATATTTAACATTAATATGGATTTTACCTTCTACATCCCAGAATTGCCTTTGTACATTGCACACCCCTCTGGAAGTCAAAGGCATGAAGAAGACAATCTGTATATGACTGCCTATTTGGAAATTTGGTGTTCCTGCATTTTGAACATGCTCTCTGGTCTATCCTCTTCTTATTGTTGTTTCCATGGACCTACAACTTACGTTCATGGTTTATTGGCCTGTGTTTTGGACATATTGGCTTTCAAGACTCAACTAGTTATTGAATTGTGGTTTTTATGATGTTAAAGTGTTGTCTATTCATATAGGCATTTATTTGGTAAAGACCATGAATGACTATGCAAGACCTGTGCCACTACTCTACCAGAAGCGGCATGGAGGATTTTCCCCTTCCTTTTCATTTAGGATACAGTTTCTTCTGTCTCAACTTGTACTTGGAACAGATGAGTTTCCAAGTTCCATATCTTTAACATTCTATCTATATCTACCTCACTTGGAATACAGAAGAATATATCAACAGAATTATAATGTCTAGAGCTAGCTTTTCCAGATCCTTCTCCTTTTTACTGCATTTCTGATCTAGATATCCTCTGGAGATTTTCATTCAAAATAACCACAGTTTCTTTGAAAAGGGATTTTCGCTTATAAGCATGTGGTGGCATTAGACTGATAGATGAGTCTGAAAGAGCTGAGTGATGTGGTATTGTGAACAATGTAATAGTTCTTTAGGTATCGGAATTCAGTTGTTGACAGAAACATTAAGATCTTCTTTACAGGTAGCTTGTTATCAAGGAAAGATAATTTTAATAATGGGGAATCCCTGCGCTCGGCATGTAGTGTAAATGGAAAAATTGATCAAAACATACAAAAAGCTCCACAGACTTTGTGCTCCAGTGGTACAATCGGTTAGCGTGCTGTACTTATAAAGCAGTATCTGATAAGCAATGCCGAGGTTGTGAGTTCAAGCCTCACCTGGAGCAACCTTTTGATTCGATCATATCTGTTTTCAAGACCTTTCTTAAACATTCTCTCTAGATTGCCAGCATTTAGAATACTCAAGAAAAAATGATCAGAAATATAAGGTCATCTGCTAGCTGTTCCAGATTCTCCTACACTTACTTATTCTATAAAGCAGATTTCCTCTGGAGAGTGGCATTCTAAAATTCCTGTGTTTTCTAATGAACTGGCTATTACCTTATAAGCACATGCGGCATTCAACTTTTGGGTGAGTCCAAAAGAGCTGAGGGTTGTGGGACACTGGACAATATATCAATGTTTTAGACATCAGCAGTCAGTTGTTGCAAGAAAGATTATGATCTTCATTGGAGGTAGGCTGTTATCCAGCACAAGAAATTTTACAAGTGGGGAAGGGGTTGAGTCATTTCAAGACACTTTTGGAAGAGGAATGCCGTATGTCTTGCATGCTCAAATTGGAACATCAACATTTCTATCTCTTTAGCACTATGAAGTCGCCACTGTGTGGATTATGTGAAATCTTGAATTATTGAAACAAAGAATTGCCAGATGTTCAAAACTGAAATAATTCTTGTTGGAAACTGGTCATTGTCGCTAGCTTAATGAGGTTCCACTTAACCTGGAGTAGGGTACTGTTGTGAGGTGAACTCTCTTTTTTCTATATTTGTGTATTATGTGATTATATGTGCTGAACTTGAGTTGATCTCTTTTTATCGACATTGCTTTGTTTTTTTAATCAGTTGATTCCATAAAAGTTCCAGTTATGGACTCTTCAACCTTTTCACCTTCTTCACGTTCTTCACGTACTTCACCTAAGCCCCAGTGGCCTAATGGATAAGGCACTGGCCTCCTAAGCCAGGGATTGTGGGTTCAAGTCCCATCTGGGGTGGAAGATACTTTCTTTGCTGTCTCCTTTGTTATACCAGAGTAGACCTTGTTGAAAAGAAACTTCTATGCATTTGGCAATTCCCAAACCCTCAGCCAGTGCTTGAGGGTTCAAGACCCATGTCTGGAGGTTGCTGCTGTTTATTTCATTGAAGTGTCATTTAGGACAAAAAAGTCAATAACGTGAACAAAACTTCATGACATTATGAAATCCACTTGAAATATTTAACATTAATATGGATTTTACCTTCTACATCCCAGAATTGCCTTTGTACATTGCACACCCCTCTGGAAGTCAAAGGCATGAAGAAGACAATCTGTATATGACTGCCTATTTGGAAATTTGGTGTTCCTGCATTTTGAACATGCTCTCTGGTCTATCCTCTTCTTATTGTTGTTTCCATGGACCTACAACTTACGTTCATGGTTTATTGGCCTGTGTTTTGGACATATTGGCTTTCAAGTCTCAACTAGTTATTGAATTGTGGTTTTTATGATGTTAAAGTGTTGTCTATTCATATAGGCATTTATTTGGTAAAGACCATGAATGACTATGCAAGACCTGTGCCACTACTCTACCAGAAGCGGCATGGAGGATTTTCCCCTTCCTTTTCATTCAGGATACAGTTTCTTCTGTCTCAACTTGTACTTGGAACAGATGAGTTTCCAAGTTCCATATCTTTAACATTCTATCTATATCCACCTCACTTGGAATACAGAAGAATATATCAACAGAATTATAATGTCTAGAGCTAGCTTTTCCAGATCCTTCTCCTTTTTACTGCATCTCTGATCTAGATATCCTTTGGAGATTTTCATTCAAAATAACCACAGTTTCTTTGAAAAGGGATTTTCGCTTATAAGCATGTGGTGGCATTAGACTGATAGATGAGTCTGAAAGAGCTGAGTGATGTGGTATTGTGAACAATGTAATAGTTCTTTAGGTATCGGAATTCAGTTGTTGACAGAAACATTAAGATCTTCTTTACAGGTAGCTTGTTATCAAGGAAAGATAATTTTAATAATGGGGAATCCCTGCGCTCGGCATGTAGTGTAAATGGAAAAATTGATCAAAACATACAAAAAGCTCAACATGCTTTGTGCTCCAGTGGCGCAATCGGTTAGCGCGCGGTACTTATAAAGCAGTATCTGATAAGCAATGCCGAGGTTGTGAGTTCAAGCCTCACCTGGAGCAACCTTTTGATTCGATCATATCTGTTTTCAAGACCTTTCTTAAACATTCTCTCTAGATTGCCAGCATTTAGAATACTCAAGAAAAAATGATCAGAAATATAAGGTCATCTGCTAGCTGTTCCAGATTCTCCTACACTTACTTATTCTATAAAGCAGATTTCCTCTGGAGAGTGGCATTCTAAAATTCCTGTGTTTTCTAATGAACTGGCTATTACCTTATAAGCACATGCGGCATTCAACTTTTGGGTGAGTCCAAAAGAGCTGAGGGTTGTGGGACACTGGACAATATATCAATGTTTTAGACATCAGCAGTCAGTTGTTGCAAGAAAGATAATGATCTTCATTGGAGGTAGGCTGTTATCCAGCACAAGAAATTTTACAAGTGGGGAAGGGGTTGAGTCATTTCAAGACACTTTTGGAAGAGGAATGGTGTATGTCTTGCATGCTCAAATTGGAACATCAACATTTCTATCTCTTTAGCACTATGAAGTCGCCACTGTGTGGATTATGTGAAATCTTGAATTATTGAAATAAAGAATTGCCAGATGTTCAAAACTGAAATAATTCTTGTTGGAAACTGGTCATTGTCGCTAGCTTAATGAGGTTCCACTTAACCTGGAGTAGGGTACTGTTGTGAGGTGAACTCTCTTTTTTCTATATTTGTGTATTATGTGATTATATGTGCTGAACTTGAGTTGATCTCTTTTTATCGACATTGCTTTGTTTTTTTAATCAGTTGATTCCATAAAAGTTCCAGTTATGGACTCTTCAACCTTTTCACCTTCTTCACCTAAGCCCCAGTGGCCTAATGGATAAGGCACTGGCCTCCTAAGCCAGGGATTGTGGGTTCAAGTCCCATCTGGGGTGGAAGATACTTTCTTTGCTGTCTCCTTTGTTATACCAGAGTAGACCTTGTTGAAAAGAAACTTCTATGCATTTGGCAATTCCCAAACCCTCAGCCAGTGCTTGAGGGTTCAAGACCCATGTCTGGAGGTTGCTGCTGTTTATTTCATTGAAGTGTCATTTAGGACAAAAAAGTCAATAACGTGAACAAAACTTCATGACATTATGAAATCCACTTGAAATATTTAACATTAATATGGATTTTACCTTCTACATCCCAGAATTGCCTTTGTACATTGCACACCCCTCTGGAAGTCAAAGGCATGAAGAAGACAATCTGTATATGACTGCCTATTTGGAAATTTGGTGTTCCTGCATTTTGAACATGCTCTCTGGTCTATCCTCTTCTTATTGTTGTTTCCATGGACCTACAACTTACGTTCATGGTTTATTGGCCTGTGTTTTGGACATATTGGCTTTCAAGACTCAACTAGTTATTGAATTGTGGTTTTTATGATGTTAAAGTGTTGTCTATTCATATAGGCATTTATTTGGTAAAGACCATGAATGACTATGCAAGACCTGTGCCACTACTCTACCAGAAGCGGCATGGAGGATTTTCCCCTTCCTTTTCATTTAGGATACAGTTTCTTGTGTCTCAACTTGTACTTGGAACAGATGAGTGTCCAAGTTCCATATCTTTAACATTCTATCTATATCTACCTCACTTGGAATACAGAAGAATATATCAACAGAATTATAATGTCTAGAGCTAGCTTTTCCAGATCCTTCTCCTTTTTACTGCATCTCTGATCTAGATATCCTCTGGAGATTTTCATTCAAAATAACCACAGTTTCTTTGAAAAGGGATTTTCGCTTATAAGCATGTGGTGGCATTAGACTGATAGATGAGTCTGAAAGAGCTGAGTGATGTGGTATTGTGAACAATGTAATAGTTCTTTAGGTATCGGAATTCAGTTGTTGACAGAAACATTAAGATCTTCTTTACAGGTAGCTTGTTATCAAGGAAAGATAATTTTAATAATGGGGAATCCCTGCGCTCGGCATGTAGTGTAAATGGAAAAATTGATCAAAACATACAAAAAGCTCCACAGACTTTGTGCTCCAGTGGCACAATCGGTTAGCGCGCTGTACTTATAAAGCAGTATCTGATAAGCAATGCCGAGGTTGTGAGTTCAAGCCTCACCTGGAGCAACCTTTTGATTCGATCATATCTGTTTTCAAGACCTTTCTTAAACATTCTCTCTAGATTGCCAGCATTTAGAATACTCAAGAAAAAATGATCAGAAATATAAGGTCATCTGCTAGCTGTTCCAGATTCTCCTACACTTACTTATTCTATAAAGCAGATTTCCTCTGGAGAGTGGCATTCTAAAATTCCTGTGTTTTCTAATGAACTGGCTATTACCTTATAAGCACATGCGGCATTCAACTTTTGGGTGAGTCCAAAAGAGCTGAGGGTTGTGGGACACTGGACAATATATCAATGTTTTAGACATCAGCAGTCAGTTGTTGCAAGAAAGATTATGATCTTCATTGGAGGTAGGCTGTTATCCAGCACAAGAAATTTTACAAGTGGGGAAGGGGTTGAGTCATTTCAAGACACTTTTGGAAGAGGAATGCCGTATGTCTTGCATGCTCAAATTGGAACATCAACATTTCTATCTCTTTAGCACTATGAAGTCGCCACTGTGTGGATTATGTGAAATCTTGAATTATTGAAACAAAGAATTGCCAGATGTTCAAAACTGAAATAATTCTTGTTGGAAACTGGTCATTGTCGCTAGCTTAATGAGGTTCCACTTAACCTGGAGTAGGGTACTGTTGTGAGGTGAACTCTCTTTTTTCTATATTTGTGTATTATGTGATTATATGTGCTGAACTTGAGTTGATCTCTTTTTATCGATATTGCTTTGTTTTTTTAATCAGTTGATTCCATAAAAGTTCCAGTTATGGACTCTTCAACCTTTTCACCTTCTTCACGTTCTTCACCTAAGCCCCAGTGGCCTAATGGATAAGGCACTGGCCTCCTAAGCCAGGGATTGTGGGTTCAAGTCCCATCTGGGGTGGAAGATACTTTCTTTGCTGTCTCCTTTGTTATACCAGAGTAGACCTTGTTGAAAAGAAACTTCTATGCATTTGGCAATTCCCAAACCCTCAGCCAGTGCTTGAGGGTTCAAGACCCATGTCTGGAGGTTGCTGCTGTTTATTTCATTGAAGTGTCATTTAGGACAAAAAAGTCAATAACGTGAACAAAACTTCATGACATTATGAAATCCACTTGAAATATTTAACATTAATATGGATTTTACCTTCTACATCCCAGAATTGCCTTTGTACATTGCACACCCCTCTGGAAGTCAAAGGCATGAAGAAGACAATCTGTATATGACTGCCTATTTGGAAATTTGGTGTTCCTGCATTTTGAACATGCTCTCTGGTCTATCCTCTTCTTATTGTTGTTTCCATGGACCTACAACTTACGTTCATGGTTTATTGGCCTGTGTTTTGGACATATTGGCTTTCAAGTCTCAACTAGTTATTGAATTGTGGTTTTTATGATGTTAAAGTGTTGTCTATTCATATAGGCATTTATTTGGTAAAGACCATGAATGACTATGCAAGACCTGTGCCACTACTCTACCAGAAGCGGCATGGAGGATTTTCCCCTTCCTTTTCATTCAGGATACAGTTTCTTCTGTCTCAACTTGTACTTGGAACAGATGAGTTTCCAAGTTCCATATCTTTAACATTCTATCTATATCCACCTCACTTGGAATACAGAAGAATATATCAACAGAATTATAATGTCTAGAGCTAGCTTTTCCAGATCCTTCTCCTTTTTACTGCATCTCTGATCTAGATATCCTTTGGAGATTTTCATTCAAAATAACCACAGTTTCTTTGAAAAGGGATTTTCGCTTATAAGCATGTGGTGGCATTAGACTGATAGATGAGTCTGAAAGAGCTGAGTGATGTGGTATTGTGAACAATGTAATAGTTCTTTAGGTATCGGAATTCAGTTGTTGCCAGAAACATTAAGATCTTCTTTACAGGTAGCTTGTTATCAAGGAAAGATAATTTTAATAATGGGGAATCCCTGCGCTCGGCATGTAGTGTAAATGGAAAAATTGATCAAAACATACAAAAAGCTCAACATACTTTGTGCTACAGTGGCGCAATCGGTTAGCGCGCGGTACTTATAAAGCAGTATCTGATAAGCAATGCCGAGGTTATGAGTTCAAGCCTCGCCTGGAGCAACCTTTTGATTCGATCATATCTGTTTTCAAGACCTTTCTTAAACATTCTCTCTAGATTGCCAGCATTTAGAATACTCAAGAAAAAATGATCAGAAATATAAGGTCATCTGCTAGCTGTTCCAGATTCTCCTACACTTACTTATTCTATAAAGCAGATTTCCTCTGGAGAGTGGCATTCTAAAATTGCTGTGTTTTCTAATGAACTGGCTATTACCTTATAAGCACATGCGGCATTCAACTTTTGGGTGAGTCCAAAAGAGCTGAGGGTTGTGGGACACTGGACAATATATCAATGTTTTAGACATCAGCAGTCAGTTGTTGCAAGAAAGATTATGATCTTCATTGGAGGTAGGCTGTTATCCAGCACAAGAAATTTTACAAGTGGGGAAGGGGTTGAGTCATTTCAAGACACTTTTGGAAGAGGAATGCCGTATGTCTTGCATGCTCAAATTGGAACATCAACATTTCTATCTCTTTAGCACTATGAAGTCGCCACTGTGTGGATTATGTGAAATCTTGAATTATTGAAACAAAGAATTGCCAGATGTTCAAAACTGAAATAATTCTTGTTGGAAACTGGTCGTTGTCGCTAGCTTAATGAGGTTCCACTTAACCTGGAGTAGGGTACTGTTGTGAGGTGAACTCTCTTTTTTCTATATTTGTGTATTATGTGATTATATGTGCTGAACTTGAGTTGATCTCTTTTTATCGACATTGCTTTGTTTTTTTAATCAGTTGATTCCATAAAAGTTCCAGTTATGGACTCTTCAACCTTTTCACCTTCTTCACCTAAGCCCCAGTGGCCTAATGGATAAGGCACTGGCCTCCTAAGCCAGGGATTGTGGGTTCAAGTCCCATCTGGGGTGGAAGATACTTTCTTTGCTGTCTCCTTTGTTATACCAGAGTAGACCTTGTTGAAAAGAAACTTCTATGCATTTGGCAATTCCCAAACTCTCAGCCAGTGCTTGAGGGTTCAAGACCCATGTCTGGAGGTTGCTGCTGTTTATTTCATTGAAGTGTCATTTAGGACAAAAAAGTCAATAACGTGAACAAAACTTCATGACATTATGAAATCCACTTGAAATATTTAACATTAATATGGATTTTACCTTCTACATCCCAGAATTGCCTTTGTACATTGCACACCCCTCTGGAAGTCAAAGGCATGAAGAAGACAATCTGTATATGACTGCCTATTTGGAAATTTGGTGTTCCTGCATTTTGAACATGCTCTCTGGTCTATCCTCTTCTTCTTGCTGTTTCCATGGACCTACAACTTACGTTCATGGTTTATTGGCCTGTGTTTTGGACATATTGGCTTTCAAGTCTCAACTAGTTATTGAATTGTGGTTTTTATGATGTTAAAGTGTTGTCTATTCATATAGGCATTTATTTGGTAAAGACCATGAATGACTATGCAAGACCTGTGCCACTACTCTACCAGAAGCGGCATGGAGGATTTTCCCCTTCCTTTTCATTCAGGATACAGTTTCTTCTGTCTCAACTTGTACTTGGAACAGATGAGTTTCCAAGTTCCATATCTTTAACATTCTATCTATATCCACCTCACTTGGAATACAGAAGAATATATCAACAGAATTATAATGTCTAGAGCTAGCTTTTCCAGATCCTTCTCCTTTTTACTGCATCTCTGATCTAGATATCCTTTGGAGATTTTCATTCAAAATAACCACAGTTTCTTTGAAAAGGGATTTTCGCTTATAAGCATGTGGTGGCATTAGACTGATAGATGAGTCTGAAAGAGCTGAGTGATGTGGTATTGTGAACAATGTAATAGTTCTTTAGGTATCGGAATTCAGTTGTTGCCAGAAACATTAAGATCTTCTTTACAGGTAGCTTGTTATCAAGGAAAGATAATTTTAATAATGGGGAATCCCTGCGCTCGGCATGTAGTGTAAATGGAAAAATTGATCAAAACATACAAAAAGCTCCACTGACTTTGTGCTCCAGTGGCGCAATCGGTTAGTGCGCGGTACTTATAAAGCAATATCTGATATCTGATAAGCAATGCCGAGGTTGTGAGTTCAAGCCTCACCTGGAGCAACCTTTTGATTCGATCATATCTGTTTTCAAGACCTTTCTTAAACATTCTCTCTAGATTGCCAGCATTTAGAATACTCAAGAAAAAATAATCAGAAATATAAGGTCATCTGCTAGCTGTTCCAGATTCTCCTACACTTACTTATTCTATAAAGCAGATTTCCTCTGGAGAGTGGCATTCTAAAATTGCTGTGTTTTCTAATGAACTGGCTATTACCTTATAAGCACATGCGGCATTCAACTTTTGGGTGAGTCCAAAAGAGCTGAGGGTTGTGGGACACTGGACAATATAACAATGTTTTAGACATCAGCAGTCAGTTGTTGCAAGAAAGATTATGATCTTCATTGGAGGTAGGCTGTTATCCAGCACAAGAAATTTTACAAGTGGGGAAGGGGTTGAGTCATTTCAAGACACTTTTGGAAGAGGAATGCCGTATGTCTTGCATGCTCAAATTGGAACATCAACATTTCTATCTCTTTAGCACTATGAAGTCGCCACTGTGTGGATTATGTGAAATCTTGAATTATTGAAACAAAGAATTGCCAGATGTTCAAAACTGAAATAATTCTTGTTGGAAACTGGTCATTGTCGCTAGCTTAATGAGGTTCCACTTAACCTGGAGTAGGGTACTGTTGTGAGGTGAACTCTCTTTTTTCTATATTTGTGTATTATGTGATTATATGTGCTGAACTTGAGTTGATCTCTTTTTATCGACATTGCTTTGTTTTTTTAATCAGTTGATTCCATAAAAGTTCCAGTTATGGACTCTTCAACCTTTTCACCTTCTTCACCTAAGCCCCAGTGGCCTAATGGATAAGGCACTGGCCTCCTAAGCCAGGGATTGTGGGTTCAAGTCCCATCTGGGGTGGAAGATACTTTCTTTGCTGTCTCCTTTGTTATACCAGAGTAGATCTTGTTGAAAAGAAACTTCTATGCATTTGGCAATTCCCAAACCCTCAGCCAGTGCTTGAGGGTTCAAGACCCATGTCTGGAGGTTGCTGCTGTTTATTTCATTGAAGTGTCATTTAGGACAAAAAAGTCAATAACGTGAACAAAACTTCATGACATTATGAAATCCACATGAAATATTTAACATTAATATGGATTTTACCTTCTACATCCCAGAATTGCCTTTGTACATTGCACACCCCTCTGGAAGTCAAAGGCATGAAGAAGACAATCTGTATATGACTGCCTATTTAGAAATTTGGTGTTCCTGCATTTTGAACATGCTCTCTGGTCTATCCTCTTCTTCTTGCTGTTTCCATGGACCTACAACTTACGTTCATGGTTTATTGGCCTGTGTTTTGGACATATTGGCTTTCAAGTCTCAACTAGTTATTGAATTGTGGTTTTTATGATGTTAAAGTGTTGTCTATTCATATAGGCATTTATTTGGTAAAGACCATGAATGACTATGCAAGACCTGTGCCACTACTCTACCAGAAGCGGCATGGAGGATTTTCCCCTTCCTTTTCATTCAGGATACAGTTTCTTCTGTCTCAACTTGTACTTGGAACAGATGAGTTTCCAAGTTCCATATCTTTAACATTCTATCTATATCCACCTCACTTGGAATACAGAAGAATATATCAACAGAATTATAATGTCTAGAGCTAGCTTTTCCAGATCCTTCTCCTTTTTACTGCATCTCTGATCTAGATATCCTTTGGAGATTTTCATTCAAAATAACCACAGTTTCTTTGAAAAGGGATTTTCGCTTATAAGCATGTGGTGGCATTAGACTGATAGATGAGTCTGAAAGAGCTGAGTGATGTGGTATTGTGAACAATGTAATAGTTCTTTAGGTATCGGAATTCAGTTGTTGCCAGAAACATTAAGATCTTCTTTACAGGTAGCTTGTTATCAAGGAAAGATAATTTTAATAATGGGGAATCCCTGCGCTCGGCATGTAGTGTAAATGGAAAAATTGATCAAAACATACAAAAAGCTCCTCAGACTTTGTGCTCCAGTGGCGCAATCGGTTAGCGCGCGGTACTTATAAAGCAGTATCTGATAAGCAATGCCGAGGTTGTGAGTTCAAGCCTCACCTGGAGCAACCTTTTGATTCGATCATATCTGTTTTCAAGACCTTTCTTAAACATTCTCTCTAGATTGCCAGCATTTAGAATACTCAAGAAAAAATGATCAGAAATATAAGGTCATCTGCTAGCTGTTCCAGATTCTCCTACACTTACTTATTCTATAAAGCAGATTTCCTCTGGAGAGTGGCATTCTAAAATTGCTGTGTTTTCTAATGAACTGGCTATTACCTTATAAGCACATGCGGCATTCAACTTTTGGGTGAGTCCAAAAGAGCTGAGGGTTGTGGGACACTGGACAATATAACAATGTTTTAGACATCAGCAGTCAGTTGTTGCAAGAAAGATTATGATCTTCATTGGAGGTAGGCTGTTATCCAGCACAAGACATTTTACAAGTGGGGAAGGGGTTGAGTCATTTCAAGACACTTTTGGAAGAGGAATGCCGTATGTCTTGCATGCTCAAATTGGAACATCAACATTTCTATCTCTTTAGCACTATGAAGTCGCCACTGTGTGGATTATGTGAAATCTTGAATTATTGAAACAAAGAATTGCCAGATGTTCAAAACTGAAATAATTCTTGTTGGAAACTGGTCATTGTCGCTAGCTTAATGAGGTTCCACTTAACCTGGAGTAGGGTACTGTTGTGAGGTGAACTCTCTTTTTTCTATATTTGTGTATTATGTGATTATATGTGCTGAACTTGAGTTGATCTCTTTTTATCGACATTGCTTTGTTTTTTTAATCAGTTGATTCCATAAAAGTTTCAGTTATGGACTCTTCAACCTTTTCAGCTTCTTCTCCTAAGCCCCAGTGGCCTAATGGATAAGGCACTGGCCTCCTAAGCCAGGGATTGTGGGTTCAAGTCCCATCTGGGGTGGAAGATACTTTCTTTGCTGTCTCCTTTGTTATACCAGAGTAGATCTTGTTGAAAAGAAACTTCTATGCATTTGGCAATTCCCAAACCCTCAGCCAGTGCTTGAGGGTTCAAGACCCATGTCTGGAGGTTGCTGCTGTTTATTTCATTGAAGTGTCATTTAGGACAAAAAAGTCAATAACGTGAACAAAACTTCATGACATTATGAAATCCACATGAAATATTTAACATTAATATGGATTTTACCTTCTACATCCCAGAATTGCCTTTGTACATTGCACACCCCTCTGGAAGTCAAAGGCATGAAGAAGACAATCTGTATATGACTGCCTATTTAGAAATTTGGTGTTCCTGCATTTTGAACATGCTCTCTGGTCTATCCTCTTCTTCTTGCTGTTTCCATGGACCTACAACTTACGTTCATGGTTTATTGGCCTGTGTTTTGGACATATTGGCTTTCAAGTCTCAACTAGTTATTGAATTGTGGTTTTTATGATGTTAAAGTGTTGTCTATTCATATAGGCATTTATTTGGTAAAGACCATGAATGACTATGCAAGACCTGTGCCACTACTCTACCAGAAGCGGCATGGAGGATTTTCCCCTTCCTTTTCATTCAGGATACAGTTTCTTCTGTCTCAACTTGTACTTGGAACAGATGAGTTTCCAAGTTCCATATCTTTAACATTCTATCTATATCCACCTCACTTGGAATACAGAAGAATATATCAACAGAATTATAATGTCTAGAGCTAGCTTTTCCAGATCCTTCTCCTTTTTACTGCATCTCTGATCTAGATATCCTTTGGAGATTTTCATTCAAAATAACCACAGTTTCTTTGAAAAGGGATTTTCGCTTATAAGCATGTGGTGGCATTAGACTGATAGATGAGTCTGAAAGAGCTGAGTGATGTGGTATTGTGAACAATGTAATAGTTCTTTAGGTATCGGAATTCAGTTGTTGCCAGAAACATTAAGATCTTCTTTACAGGTAGCTTGTTATCAAGGAAAGATAATTTTAATAATGGGGAATCCCTGCGCTCGGCATGTAGTGTAAATGGAAAAATTGATCAAAACATACAAAAAGCTCCACAGACTTTGTGCTCCAGTGGCGCAATCGGTTAGCGCGCGGTACTTATAAAGCAGTATCTGATAAGCAATGCCGAGGTTGTGAGTTCAAGCCTCACCTGGAGCAACCTTTTGATTCGATCATATCTGTTTTCAAGACCTTTCTTAAACATTCTCTCTAGATTGCCAGCATTTAGAATACTCAAGAAAAAATGATCAGAAATATAAGGTCATCTGCTAGCTGTTCCAGATTCTCCTACACTTACTTATTCTATAAAGCAGATTTCCTCTGGAGAGTGGCATTCTAAAATTGCTGTGTTTTCTAATGAACTGGCTATTACCTTATAAGCACATGCGGCATTCAACTTTTGGGTGAGTCCAAAAGAGCTGAGGGTTGTGGGACACTGGACAATATATCAGTGTTTTAGACATCAGCAGTCAGTTGTTGCAAGAAAGATTATGATCTTCATTGGAGGTAGGCTGTTATCCAGCACAAGAAATTTTACAAGTGGGGAAGGGGTTGAGTCATTTCAAGACACTTTTGGAAGAGGAATGCAGTATGTCTTGCATGCTCAAATTGGAACATCAACATTTCTATCTCTTTAGCACTATGAAGTCGCCACTGTGTGGATTATGTGAAATCTTGAATTATTGAAACAAAGAATTGCCAGATGTTCAAAACTGAAATAATTCTTGTTGGAAACTGGTCATTGTCGCTAGCTTAATGAGGTTCCACTTAACCTGGAGTAGGGTACTGTTGTGAGGTGAACTCTCTTTTTTCTATATTTGTGTATCATGTGATTATATGTGCTGAACTTCAGTTGATCTCTTTTTATCGACATTGCTTTGTTTTTTTAATCAGTTGATTCCATAAAAGTTCCAGTTATGGACTCTTCAACCTTTTCACCTTCTTCACCTAAGCCCCAGTGGCCTAATGGATAAGGCACTGGCCTCCTAAGCCAGGGATTGTGGGTTCAAGTCCCATCTTGGGTAGAAGATACTTTCTTTGCTGTCTCCTTTGTTATACCAGAGTAGACCTTGTTGAAAAGAAACTTCTATGCATTTGGCAATTCCCAAACCTTCAGCCAGTGCTTGAGGGTTCAAGACCCATGTCTGTAGGTTGCTGCTGTTTATTTCATTGAAGTGTCATTTAGGACAAAAAAGTCAATAACGTGAACAAAACTTCATGACATTATGAAATCCACTTGAAATATTTAACATTAATATGGATTTTACCTTCTACATCCCAGAATTGCCTTTGTACATTGCACACCCCTCTGGAAGTCAAAGGCATGAAGAAGACAATCTGTATATGACTGCCTATTTGGAAATTTGGTGTTCCTGCATTTTGAACATGCTGTCTGGTCTATCCTCTTCTTATTGTTGTTTCCATGGACCTACAACTTACGTTCATGGTTTATTGGCCTGTGTTTTGGACATATTGGCTTTCAAGACTCAACTAGTTATTGAATTGTGGTTTTTATGATTTTAAAGTGTTGTCTATTCATATAGGCATTTATTTGGTAAAGACCATGAATGACTATGCAAGACCTGTGCCACTACTCTACCAGAAGCGGCATGGAGGATTTTCCCCTTCCTTTTCATTTAGGATACAGTTTCTTCTGTCTCAACTTGTACTTGGAACAGATGAGTTTCCAAGTTCCATATCTTTAACATTCTATCTATATCCACCTCACTTGGAATACAGAAGAGTATATCAACAGAATTATAATGTCTAGAGCTAGCTTTTCCAGATCCTTCTCCTTTTTACTGCATCTCTGATCTAGATATCCTTTGGAGATTTTCATTCAAAATAACCACAGTTTCTTTGAAAAGGGATTTTCGCTTATAAGCATGTGGTGGCATTAGACTGATAGATGAGTCTGAAAGAGCTGAGTGATGTGGTATTGTGAACAATGTAATAGTTCTTTAGGTATCGGAATTCAGTTGTTGACAGAAACATTAAGATCTTCTTTACAGGTAGCTTGTTATCAAGGAAAGATAATTTTAATAATGGGGAATCCCTGCGCTCGGCATGTAGTGTAAATGGAAAAATTGATCAAAACATACAAAAAGCTCCGCAGCTTTCGTGCTCCAGTGGCGCAATCGGTTAGCGCGCGGTACTTATAAAGCAGTATCTGATATCTGATAAGCAATGCCGAGGTTGTGAGTTCAAGCCTCACCTGGAGCAACCTTTTGATTCGATCATATCTGTTTTCAAGACCTTTCTTAAACATTCTCTCTAGATTGCCAGCATTTAGAATACTCAAGAAAAAATGATCAGAAATATAAGGTCATCTGCTAGCTGTTCCAGATTCTCCTACACTTACTTATTCTATAAAGCAGATTTCCTCTGGAGAGTGGCATTCTAAAATTGCTGTGTTTTCTAATGAACTGGCTATTACCTTATAAGCACATGCGGCATTCAACTTTTGGGTGAGTCCAAAAGAGCTGAGGGTTGTGGGACACTGGACAATATATCAGTGTTTTAGACATCAGCAGTCAGTTGTTGCAAGAAAGATTATGATCTTCATTGGAGGTAGGCTGTTATCCAGCACAAGAAATTTTACAAGTGGGGAAGGGGTTGAGTCATTTCAAGACACTTTTGGAAGAGGAATGCAGTATGTCTTAGATGCTCAAATTGGAACATCAACATTTCTATCTCTTTAGCACTATGAAGTCGCCACTGTGTGGATTATGTGAAATCTTGAATTATTGAAACAAAGAATTGCCAGATGTTCAAAACTGAAATAATTCTTGTTGGAAACTGGTCATTGTCGCTAGCTTAATGAGGTTCCACTTAACCAGGAGTAGGGTACTGTTGTGAGGTGAACTCTCTTTTTTCTATATTTGTGTATCATGTGATTATATGTGCTGAACTTCAGTTGATCTCTTTTTATCGACATTGCTTTGTTTTTTTAATCAGTTGATTCCATAAAAGTTCCAGTTATGGACTCTTCAACCTTTTCACCTTCTTCACCTAAGCCCCAGTGGCCTAATGGATAAGGCACTGGCCTCCTAAGCCAGGGATTGTGGGTTCAAGTCCCATCTTGGGTAGAAGATACTTTCTTTGCTGTCTCCTTTGTTATACCAGAGTAGACCTTGTTGAAAAGAAACTTCTATGCATTTGGCAATTCCCAAACCTTCAGCCAGTGCTTGAGGGTTCAAGACCCATGTCTGTAGGTTGCTGCTGTTTATTTCATTGAAGTGTCATTTAGGACAAAAAAGTCAATAACGTGAACAAAACTTCATGACATTATGAAATCCACTTGAAATATTTAACATTAATATGGATTTTACCTTCTACATCCCAGAATTGCCTTTGTACATTGCACACCCCTCTGGAAGTCAAAGGCATGAAGAAGACAATCTGTATATGACTGCCTATTTGGAAATTTGGTGTTCCTGCATTTTGAACATGCTGTCTGGTCTATCCTCTTCTTATTGTTGTTTCCATGGACCTACAACTTACGTTCATGGTTTATTGGCCTGTGTTTTGGACATATTGGCTATCAAGTCTCAACTAGTTATTGAATTGTGGTTTTTATGATGTTAAAGTGTTGTTTATTCATATAGGCATTTATTTGGTAAAGACCATGAATGACTATGCAAGACCTGTGCCACTACTCTACCAGAAGCGGCATGGAGGATTTTCCCCTTCCTTTTCATTTAGGATACAGTTTCTTCTGTCTCAACTTGTACTTGGAACAGATGAGTTTCCAAGTTCCATATCTTTAACATTCTATCTATATCCACCTCACTTGGAATACAGAAGAATATATCAACAGAATTATAATGTCTAGAGCTAGCTTTTCCAGATCCTTCTCCTTTTTACTGCATCTCTTATCTAGATATCCTCTGGAGATTTTCATTCAAAATAACCACAGTTTCTTTGAAAAGGGATTTTCGCTTATAAGCATGTGGTGGCATTAGACTGATAGATGAGTCTGAAACAGCTGAGTGATGTGGTATTGTGAACAATGTAATAGTTCTTTAGGTATCGGAATTCAGTTGTTGACAGAAACATTAAGATCTTCTTTACAGGTAGCTTGTTATCAAGGAAAGATAATTTTAATAATGGGGAATCCCTGCGCTCGGCATGTAGTGTAAATGGAAAAATTGATCAAAACATACAAAAAGCTCCACAGACTTTGTGCTCCAGTGGCGCACTCGGTTAGCGCGCGGTACTTATAAAGCAGTATCTGATAAGCAATGCCGAGGTTGTGAGTTCAAGCCTCACCTGGAGCAACCTTTTGATTCGATCATATCTGTTTTCAAGACCTTTCTTAAACATTCTCTCTAGATTGCCAGCATTTAGAATACTCAAGAAAAAATGATCAGAAATATAAGGTCATCTGCTAGCTATTCCAGATTTTCCTACACTTACTTATTCTATAAAGCAGATTTCCTCTGGAGAGTGGCATTCTAAAATTCCTGTGTTTTCTAATGAACTGGCTATTACCTTATAAGCACATGCGGCATTCAACTTTTGGGTGAGTCCAAAAGAGCTGAGGGTTGTGGGACACTGGACAATATATCAATGTTTTAGACATCAGCAGTCAGTTGTTGCAAGAAAGATTATGATCTTCATTGGAGGTAGGCTGTTATCCAGCACAAGAAATTTTACAAGTGGGGAAGGGGTTGAGTCATTTCAAGACACTTTTGGAAGAGGAATGCCGTATGTCTTGCATGCTCAAATTGGAACATCAACATTTCTATCTCTTTAGCACTATGAAGTCGCCACTGTGTGGATTATGTGAAATCTTGAATTATTGAAACAAAGAATTGCCAGATGTTCAAAACTGAAATAATTCTTGTTGGAAACTGGTCATTGTCGCTAGCTTAATGAGGTTCCACTTAACCTGGAGTAGGGTACTGTTGTGAGGTGAACTCTCTTTTTTCTATATTTGTGTATTATGTGATTATATGTGCTGAACTTGAGTTGATCTCTTTTTATCGACATTGCTTTGTTTTTTTAATCAGTTGATTCCATAAAAGTTACAGTTATGGACTCTTCAACCTTTTCACCTTCTTCACCTAAGCCACAGTGGCCTAATGGATAAGGCACTGGCCTCCAAAGCCAGGGATTGTGGGTTCAAGTCCCATCTGGGGTGGAAGATACTTTCTTTGCTGTCTCCTTTGTTATACCAGAGTAGATCTTGTTGAAAAGAAACTTCTATGCATTTGGCAATTCCCAAACCCTCAGCCAGTGCTTGAGGGTTCAAGACCCATGTCTGGAGGTTGCTGCTGTTTATTTCATTGAAGTGTCATTTAGGACAAAAAAGTCAATAACGTGAACAAAACTTCATGACATTATGAAATCCACTTGAAATATTTAACATTAATATGGATTTTACCTTCTACATCCCAGAATTGCCTTTGTACATTGCACACCCCTCTGTAAGTCAAAGGCATGAAGAAGACAATCTGTATATGACTGCCTATTTGGAAATTTGGTGTTCCTGCATTTTGAACATGCTCTCTGGTCTATCCTCTTCTTCTTGCTGTTTCCATGGACCTACAACTTACGTTCATGGTTTATTGGCCTGTGTTTTGGACATATTGGCTTTCAAGTCTCAACTAGTTATTGAATTGTGGTTTTTATGATGTTAAAGTGTTGTCTATTCGTATAGGCATTTATTTGGTAAAGACCATGAATGACTATGCAAGACCTGTGCCACTACTCTACCAGAAGCGGCATGGAGGATTTTCCCCTTCCTTTTCATTCAGGATACAGTTTCTTCTGTCTCAACTTGTACTTGGAACAGATGAGTTTCCAAGTTCCATATCTTTAACATTCTATCTATATCCACCTCACTTGGAATACAGAAGAATATATCAACAGAATTATAATGTCTAGAGCTAGCTTTTCCAGATCCTTCTCCTTTTTACTGCATCTCTGATCTAGATATCCTTTGGAGATTTTCATTCAAAATAACCACAGTTTCTTTGAAAAGGGATTTTCGCTTATAAGCATGTGGTGGCATTAGACTGATAGATGAGTCTGAAAGAGCTGAGTGATGTGGTATTGTGAACAATGTAATAGTTCTTTAGGTATCGGAATTCAGTTGTTGACAGAAACATTAAGATCTTCTTTACAGGTAGCTTGTTATCAAGGAAAGATAATTTTAATAATGGGGAATCCCTGCGCTCGGCATGTAGTGTAAATGGAAAAATTGATCAAAACATACAAAAAGCTCCACAGCCTTCGTGCTCCAGTGGCGCAATCGGTTAGCGCGCGGTACTTATAAAGCAGTATCTGATAAGCAATGCCGAGGTTGTGAGTTCAAGCCTCACCTGGAGCAACCTTTTGATTCGATCATATCTGTTTTCAAGACCTTTCTTAAACATTCTCTCTAGATTGCCAGCATTAAGAATACTCAAGAAAAAATGATCAGAAATATAAGGTCATCTGCTAGCTGTTCCAGATTCTCCTACACTTGCTTATTCTATAAAGCAGATTTCCTCTGGAGAGTGGCATTCTAAAATTCCTGTGTTTTCTAATGAACTGGCTATTACCTTATAAGCACATGCGGCATTCAACTTTTGGGTGAGTCCAAAAGAGCTGAGGGTTGTGGGACACTGGACAATATATCAATGTTTTAGACATCAGCAGTCAGTTGTTGCAAGAAAGATTATGATCTTCATTGGAGGTAGGCTGTTATCCAGCACAAGAAATTTTACAAGTGGGGAAGGGGTTGAGTCATTTCAAGACACTTTTGGAAGAGGAATGCCGTATGTCTTGCATGCTCAAATTGGAACATCAACATTTCTATCTCTTTAGCACTATGAAGTCGCCACTGTGTGGATTATGTGAAATCTTGAATTATTGAAACAAAGAATTGCCAGATGTTCAAAACTGAAAAAATTCTTGTTGGAAACTGGTCATTGTCGCTAGCTTAATGAGGTTCCACTTAACCTGGAGTAGGGTACTGTTGTGAGGTGAACTCTCTTTTTTCTATATTTGTGTATTATGTGATTATATGTGCTGAACTTGAGTTGATCTCTTTTTATCGACATTGCTTTGTTTTTTTAATCAGTTGATTCCATAAAAGTTCCAGTTATGGACTCTTCAACCTTTTCACCTTCTTCACCTAAGCCCCAGTGGCCTAATGGATAAGGCACTGGCCTCCTAAGCCAGGGATTGTGGGTTCAAGTCCCATCTGGGGTGGAAGATACTTTCTTTGCTGTCTCCTTTGTTATACCAGAGTAGACCTTGTTGAAAAGAAACTTCTATGCATTTGGCAATTCCCAAACCCTCAGCCAGTGCTTGAGGGTTCAAGACCCATGTCTGGAGGTTGCTGCTGTTTATTTCATTGAAGTGTCATTTAGGACAAAAAAGTCAATAACGTGAACAAAACTTCATGACATTATGAAATCCACTTGAAATATTTAACATTAATATGGATTTTACCTTCTACATCCCAGAATTGCCTTTGTACATTGCACACCCCTCTGGAAGTCAAAGGCATGAAGAAGACAATCTGTATATGACTGCCTATTTGGAAATTTGGTGTTCCTGCATTTTGAACATGCTCTCTGGTCTATCCTCTTCTTATTGTTGTTTCCATGGACCTACAACTTACGTTCATGGTTTATTGGCCTGTGTTTTGGACATATTGGCTTTCAAGACTCAACTAGTTATTGAATTGTGGTTTTTATGATGTTAAAGTGTTGTCTATTCATATAGGCATTTATTTGGTAAAGACCATGAATGACTATGCAAGACCTGTGCCACTACTCTACCAGAAGCGGCACGGAGGATTTTCCCCTTCCTTTTCATTTAGGATACAGTTTCTTCTGTCTCAACTTGTACTTGGAACAGATGAGTTTCCAAGTTCCATATCTTTAACATTCTATCTATATCCACCTCACTTGGAATACAGAAGAATATATCAACAGAATTATAATGTCTAGAGCTAGCTTTTCCAGATCCTTCTCCTTTTTACTGCATCTCTGATCTAGATATCCTCTGGAGATTTTCATTCAAAATAACCACAGTTTCTTTGAAAAGGGATTTTCGCTTATAAGCATGTGGTGGCATTAGACTGATAGATGAGTCTGAAAGAGCTGAGTGATATGGTATTGTGAACAATGTAATAGTTCTTTAGGTATCGGAATTCAGTTGTTGACAGAAACATTAAGATCTTCTTTACAGGTAGCTTGTTATCAAGGAAAGATAATTTTAATAATGGGGAATCCCTGCGCTCGGCATGTAGTGTAAATGGAAAAATTGATCAAAACATACAAAAAGCTCCACAGCCTTCGTGCTCCAGTGGCGCAATCGGTTAGCGCGCGGTACTTATAAAGCAGTATCTGATAAGCAATGCCGAGGTTGTGAGTTCAAGCCTCACCTGGAGCAACCTTTTGATTCGATCATATCTGTTTTCAAGACCTTTCTTAAACATTCTCTCTAGATTGCCAGCATTAAGAATACTCAAGAAAAAATGATCAGAAATATAAGGTCATCTGCTAGCTGTTCCAGATTCTCCTACACTTGCTTATTCTATAAAGCAGATTTCCTCTGGAGAGTGGCATTCTAAAATTCCTGTGTTTTCTAATGAACTGGCTATTACCTTATAAGCACATGCGGCATTCAACTTTTGGGTGAGTCCAAAAGAGCTGAGGGTTGTGGGACACTGGACAATATATCAATGTTTTAGACATCAGCAGTCAGTTGTTGCAAGAAAGATTATGATCTTCATTGGAGGTAGGCTGTTATCCAGCACAAGAAATTTTACAAGTGGGGAAGGGGTTGAGTCATTTCAAGACACTTTTGGAAGAGGAATGCCGTATGTCTTGCATGCTCAAATTGGAACATCAACATTTCTATCTCTTTAGCACTATGAAGTCGCCACTGTGTGGATTATGTGAAATCTTGAATTATTGAAACAAAGAATTGCCAGATGTTCAAAACTGAAAAAATTCTTGTTGGAAACTGGTCATTGTCGCTAGCTTAATGAGGTTCCACTTAACCTGGAGTAGGGTACTGTTGTGAGGTGAACTCTCTTTTTTCTATATTTGTGTATTATGTGATTATATGTGCTGAACTTGAGTTGATCTCTTTTTATCGACATTGCTTTGTTTTTTTAATCAGTTGATTCCATAAAAGTTCCAGTTATGGACTCTTCAACCTTTTCACCTTCTTCACCTAAGCCCCAGTGGCCTAATGGATAAGGCACTGGCCTCCTAAGCCAGGGATTGTGGGTTCAAGTCCCATCTGGGGTGGAAGATACTTTCTTTGCTGTCTCCTTTGTTATACCAGAGTAGACCTTGTTGAAAAGAAACTTCTATGCATTTGGCAATTCCCAAACCCTCAGCCAGTGCTTGAGGGTTCAAGACCCATGTCTGGAGGTTGCTGCTGTTTATTTCATTGAAGTGTCATTTAGGACAAAAAAGTCAATAACGTGAACAAAACTTCATGACATTATGAAATCCACTTGAAATATTTAACATTAATATGGATTTTACCTTCTACATCCCAGAATTGCCTTTGTACATTGCACACCCCTCTGGAAGTCAAAGGCATGAAGAAGACAATCTGTATATGACTGCCTATTTGGAAATTTGGTGTTCCTGCATTTTGAACATGCTCTCTGGTCTATCCTCTTCTTATTGTTGTTTCCATGGACCTACAACTTACGTTCATGGTTTATTGGCCTGTGTTTTGGACATATTGGCTTTCAAGACTCAACTAGTTATTGAATTGTGGTTTTTATGATGTTAAAGTGTTGTCTATTCATATAGGCATTTATTTGGTAAAGACCATGAATGACTATGCAAGACCTGTGCCACTACTCTACCAGAAGCGGCACGGAGGATTTTCCCCTTCCTTTTCATTTAGGATACAGTTTCTTCTGTCTCAACTTGTACTTGGAACAGATGAGTTTCCAAGTTCCATATCTTTAACATTCTATCTATATCCACCTCACTTGGAATACAGAAGAATATATCAACAGAATTATAATGTCTAGAGCTAGCTTTTCCAGATCCTTCTCCTTTTTACTGCATCTCTGATCTAGATATCCTCTGGAGATTTTCATTCAAAATAACCACAGTTTCTTTGAAAAGGGATTTTCGCTTATAAGCATGTGGTGGCATTAGACTGATAGATGAGTCTGAAAGAGCTGAGTGATGTGGTATTGTGAACAATGTAATAGTTCTTTAGGTATCGGAATTCAGTTGTTGCCAGAAACATTAAGATCTTCTTTACAGGTAGCTTGTTATCAAGGAAAGATAATTTTAATAATGGGGAATCCCTGCGCTCGGCATGTAGTGTAAATGGAAAAATTGATCAAAACATACAAAAAGCTCCACAGACTTTGTGCTCCAGTGGCGCAATCGGTTAGCGCGCGGTACTTATAAAGCAGTATCTGATAAGCAATGCCGAGGTTGTGAGTTCAAGCCTCACCTGGAGCAACCTTTTGATTCGATCATATCTGTTTTCAAGACCTTTCTTAAACATTCTCTCTAGATTGCCAGCATTTAGAATACTCAAGAAAAAATGATCAGAAATATAAGGTCATCTGCTAGCTGTTCCAGATTCTCCTACACTTACTTATTCTATAAAGCAGATTTCCTCTGGAGAGTGGCATTCTAAAATTGCTGTGTTTTCTAATGAACTGGCTATTACCTTATAAGCACATGCGGCATTCAACTTTTGGGTGAGTCCAAAAGAGCTGAGGGTTGTGGGACACTGGACAATATATCAGTGTTTTAGACATCAGCAGTCAGTTGTTGCAAGAAAGATTATGATCTTCATTGGAGGTAGGCTGTTATCCAGCACAAGAAATTTTACAAGTGGGGAAGGGGTTGAGTCATTTCAAGACACTTTTGGAAGAGGAATGCCGTATGTCTTGCATGCTCAAATTGGAACATCAACATTTCTATCTCTTTAGCACTATGAAGTCGCCACTGTGTGGATTATGTGAAATCTTGAATTATTGAAACAAAGAATTGCCAGATGTTCAAAACTGAAATAATTCTTGTTGGAAACTGGTCATTGTCGCTAGCTTAATGAGGTTCCACTTAACCTGGAGTAGGGTACTGTTGTGAGGTGAACTCTCTTTTTTCTATATTTGTGTATTATGTGATTATATGTGCTGAACTTGAGTTGATCTCTTTTTATCGACATTGCTTTGTTTTTTTAATCAATTGATTCCATAAAAGTTCCAGTTATGGACTCTTCAACCTTTTCACCTTCTTCACCTAAGCCCCAGTGGCCTAATGGATAAGGCACTGGCCTCCTAAGCCAGGGATTGTGGGTTCAAGTCCCATCTGGGGTGGAAGATACTTTCTTTGCTGTCTCCTTTGTTATACCAGAGTAGACCTTGTGGAAAAGAAACTTCGATGCATTTGGCAATTCCCAAACCCTCAGCCAGTGCTTGAGGGTTCAAGACCCATGTCTGGAGGTTGCTGCTGTTTTTTTTTCATTGAAGTGTCATTTAGGACAAAAAAGTCAATAACGTGAACAAAACTTCATGACATTATGAAATCCACTTGAAATATTTAACATTAATATGGATTTTACCTTCTACATCCCAGAATTGCCTTTGTACATTGCACACCCCTCTGGAAGTCAAAGGCATGAAGAAGACAATCTGTATATGACTGCCTATTTGGAAATTTGGTGTTCCTGCATTTTGAACATGCTCTCTGGTCTATCCTCTTCTTATTGTTGTTTCCATGGACCTACAACTTACGTTCATGGTTTATTGGCCTGTGTTTTGGACATATTGGCTTTCAAGACTCAACTAGTTATTGAATTGTGGTTTTTATGATGTTAAAGTGTTGTCTATTCATATAGGCATTTATTTGGTAAAGACCATGAATGACTATGCAAGACCTGTGCCACTACTCTACCAGAAGCGGCATGGAGGATTTTCCCCTTCCTTTTCATTTAGGATACAGTTTCTTCTGTCTCAACTTGTACTTGGAACAGATGAGTTTCCAAGTTCCATATCTTTAACATTCTATCTATATCCACCTCACTTGGAATACAGAAGAATATATCAACAGAATTATAATGTCTAGAGCTAGCTTTTCCAGATCCTTCTCCTTTTTACTGCATCTCTGATCTAGATATCCTCTGGAGATTTTCATTCAAAATAACCACAGTTTCTTTGAAAAGGGATTTTCGCTTATAAGCATGTGGTGGCATTAGACTGATAGATGAGTCTGAAAGAGCTGAGTGATGTGGTATTGTGAACAATGTAATAGTTCTTTAGGTATCGGAATTCAGTTGTTGACAGAAACATTAAGATCTTCTTTACAGGTAGCTTGTTATCAAGGAAAGATAATTTTAATAATGGGGAATCCCTGCGCTCGGCATGTAGTGTAAATGGAAAAATTGATCAAAACATACAAAAAGCTCCACAGACTTTTTGCTCCAGTGGCGCAATCGGTTAGCGCGCGGTACTTATAAAGCAGTATCTGATAAGCAATGCCGAGGTTGTGAGTTCAAGCCTCACCTGGAGCAACCTTTTGATTCGATCATATCTGTTTTCAAGACCTTTCTTAAACATTCTCTCTAGATTGCAAGCATTTAGAATACTCAAGAAAAAATGATCAGAAATATAAGGTCATCTGCTAGCTGTTCCAGATTCTCCTACACTTACTTATTCTATAAAGCAGATTTCCTCTGGAGAGTGGCATTCTAAAATTGCTGTGTTTTCTAATGAACTGGCTATTACCTTATAAGCACATGCGGCATTCAACTTTTGGGTGAGTCCAAAAGAGCTGAGGGTTGTGGGACACTGGACAATATATCAGTGTTTTAGACATCAGCAGTCAGTTGTTGCAAGAAAGATTATGATCTTCATTGGAGGTAGGCTGTTATCCAGCACAAGAAATTTTACAAGTGGGGAAGGGGTTGAGTCATTTCAAGACACTTTTGGAAGAGGAATGCCGTATGTCTTGCATGCTCAAATTGGAACATCAACATTTCTATCTCTTTAGCACTATGAAGTCGCCACTGTGTGGATTATGTGAAATCTTGAATTATTGAAACAAAGAATTGCCAGATGTTCAAAACTGAAATAATTCTTGTTGGAAACTGGTCATTGTCGCTAGCTTAATGAGGTTCCACTTAACCTGGAGTAGGGTACTGTTGTGAGGTGAACTCTCTTTTTTCTATATTTGTGTATTATGTGATTATATGTGCTGAACTTGAGTTGATCTCTTTTTATCGACATTGCTTTGTTTTTTTAATCAGTTGATTCCATAAAAGTTCCAGTTATGGACTCTTCAACCTTTTCACCTTCTTCACCTAAGCCCCAGTGGCCTAATGGATAAGGCACTGGCCTCCTAAGCCAGGGATTGTGGGTTCAAGTCCCATCTGGGGTGGAAGATACTTTCTTTGCTGTCTCCTTTGTTATACCAGAGTAGACCTTGTGGAAAAGAAACTTCTATGCATTTGGCAATTCCCAAACCCTCAGCCAGTGCTTGAGGGTTCAAGACCCATGTCTGGAGGTTGCTGCTGTTTATTTCATTGAAGTGTCATTTAGGACAAAAAAGTCAATAACGTGAACAAAACTTCATGACATTATGAAATCCACTTGAAATATTTAACATTAATATGGATTTTACCTTCTACATCCCAGAATTGCCTTTGTACATTGCACACCCCTCTGGAAGTCAAAGGCATGAAGAAGACAATCTGTATATGACTGCCTATTTGGAAATTTGGTGTTCCTGCATTTTGAACATGCTCTCTGGTCTATCCTCTTCTTATTGTTGTTTCCATGGACCTACAACTTACGTTCATGGTTTATTGGCCTGTGTTTTGGACATATTGGCTTTCAAGACTCAACTAGTTATTGAATTGTGGTTTTTATGATGTTAAAGTGTTGTCTATTCATATAGGCATTTATTTGGTAAAGACCATGAATGACTATGCAAGACCTGTGCCACTACTCTACCAGAAGCGGCATGGAGGATTTTCCCCTTCCTTTTCATTTAGGATACAGTTTCTTCTGTCTCAACTTGTACTTGGAACAGATGAGTTTCCAAGTTCCATATCTTTAACATTCTATCTATATCCACCTCACTTGGAATACAGAAGAATATATCAACAGAATTATAATGTCTAGAGCTAGCTTTTCCAGATCCTTCTCCTTTTTACTGCATCTCTGATCTAGATATCCTCTGGAGATTTTCATTCAAAATAACCACAGTTTCTTTGATAAGGGATTTTCGCTTATAAGCATGTGGTGGCATTAGACTGATAGATGAGTCTGAAAGAGCTGAGTGATGTGGTATTGTGAACAATGTAATAGTTCTTTAGGTATCGGAATTCAGTTGTTGACAGAAACATTAAGATCTTCTTTACAGGTAGCTTGTTATCAAGGAAAGATAATTTTAATAATGGGGAATCCCTGCGCTCGGCATGTAGTTTAAATGGAAAAATTGATCAAAACATACAAAAAGCTCCACAGACTTTGTGCTCCAGTGGCGCAATCGGTTAGCGCGCGGTACTTATAAAGCAGTATCTGATATCTGATAAGCAATGCCGAGGTTGTGAGTTCAAGCCTCACCTGGAGCAACCTTTTGATTCGATCATATCTGTTTTCAAGACCTTTCTTAAACATTCTCTCTAGATTGCCAGCATTTAGAATACTCAAGAAAAAATGATCAGAAATATAAGGTCATCTGCTAGCTGTTCCAGATTCTCCTACACTTACTTATTCTATAAAGCAGATTTCCTCTGGAGAGTGGCATTCTAAAATTGCTGTGTTTTCTAATGAACTGGCTATTACCTTATAAGCACATGCGGCATTCAACTTTTGGGTGAGTCCAAAAGAGCTGAGGGTTGTGGGACACTGGACAATATATCAGTGTTTTAGACATCAGCAGTCAGTTGTTGCAAGAAAGATTATGATCTTCATTGGAGGTAGGCTGTTATCCAGCACAAGAAATTTTACAAGTGGGGAAGGGGTTGAGTCATTTCAAGACACTTTTGGAAGAGGAATGCCGTATGTCTTGCATGCTCAAATTGGAACATCAACATTTCTATCTCTTTAGCACTATGAAGTCGCCACTGTGTGGATTATGTGAAATCTTGAATTATTGAAACAAAGAATTGCCAGATGTTCAAAACTGAAATAATTCTTGTTGGAAACTGGTCATTGTCGCTAGCTTAATGAGGTTCCACTTAACCTGGAGTAGGGTACTGTTGTGAGGTGAACTCTCTTTTTTCTATATTTGTGTATGATGTGATTATATGTGCTGAACTTGAGTTGATCTCTTTTTATCGACATTGCTTTGTTTTTTTAATCAGTTGATTCCATAAAAGTTCCAGTTATGGACTCTTCAACCTTTTCACTTTCTTCACCTAAGCCCTGGTGGCCTAACGGATAAGGCACTGGCCTCCTAAGCCAGGGATTGTGGGTTCAAGTCCCATCTGGGGTGGAAGATACTTTCTTTGCTGTCTCCTTTGTTATACCGGAGTAGACCTTGTTGAAAAGAAACTTCTATGCATTTGGCAATTCCCAAACCCTCAGCCAGTGCTTGAGGGTTCAAGACCCATGTCTGGAGGTTGCTGCTGTTTATTTCATTGAAGTGTCATTTAGGACAAAAAAGTCAATAACGTGAACAAAACTTCATGACATTATGAAATCCACTTGAAATATTTAACATTAATATGGATTTTACCTTCTACATCCCAGAATTGCCTTTGTACATTGCACACCCCTCTGGAAGTCAAAGGCATGAAGAAGACAATCTGTATATGACTGCCTATTTGGAAATTTGGTGTTCCTGCATTTTGAACATGCTCTCTGGTCTATCCTCTTCTTATTGTTGTTTCCATGGACCTACAACTTACGTTCATGGTTTATTGGCCTGTGTTTTGGACATATTGGCTTTCAAGTCTCATCTAGTTATTGAATTGTGGTTTTTAAGATGTTAAAGTGTTGTCTATTCATATAGGCATTTATTTGGTAAAGACCATGAATGACTATGCAAGACCTGTGCCACTACTCTACCAGAAGCGGCATGGAGGATTTTCCCCTTCCTTTTCATTTAGGATACAGTTTCTTCTGTCTCAACTTGTACTTGGAACAGATGAGTTTCCAAGTTCCATATCTTTAACATTCTATCTATATCCACCTCACTTGGAATACAGAAGAATATATCAACAGAATTATAATGTCTAGAGCTAGCTTTTCCAGATCCTTCTCCTTTTTACTGCATCTCTGATCTAGATATCCTTTGGAGATTTTCATTCAAAATAACCACAGTTTCTTTGAAAAGGGATTTTCGCTTATAAGCATGTGGTGGCATTAGACTGATAGATGAGTCTGAAAGAGCTGAGTGATGTGGTATTGTGAACAATGTAATAGTTCTTTAGGTATCGGAATTCAGTTGTTGCCAGAAACATTAAGATCTTCTTTACAGGTAGCTTGTTATCAAGGAAAGATAATTTTAATAATGGGGAATCCCTGCGCTCGGCATGTAGTGTAAATGGAAAAATTGATCAAAACATACAAAAAGCTCCACAGACTTCGTGCTCCAGTGGCGCAATCGGTTAGCGCGCGGTACTTATAAAGCAGTATTTGATAAGCAATGCCGAGGTTGTGAGTTCAAGCCTCACCTGGAGCAACCTTTTGATTCGATCATATTTGTTTTCAAGACCTTTCTTAAACATTCTCTCTAGATTGCCAGCATTTAGAATACTCAAGAAAAAATGATCAGAAATATAAGGTCATCTGCTAACTGTTCCAGATTCTCCTACACTTACTTATTCTATAAAGCAGATTTCCTCTGGAGAGTGGCATTCTAAAATTGCTGTGTTTTCTAATGAACTGGCTATTACCTTATAAGCACATGCGGCATTCAACTTTTGGGTGAGTCCAAAAGAGCTGAGGGTTGTGGGACACTGGACAATATAACAATGTTTTAGACATCAGCAGTCAGTTGTTGCAAGAAAGATTATGATCTTCATTGGAGGTAGGCTGTTATCCAGCACAAGAAATTTTACAAGTGGGGAAGGGGTTGAGTCATTTCAAGACACTTTTGGAAGAGGAATGCCGTATGTCTTGCATGCTCAAATTGGAACATCAACATTTCTATCTCTTTAGCACTATGAAGTCGCCACTGTGTGGATTATGTGAAATCTTGAATTATTGAAACAAAGAATTGCCAGATGTTCAAAACTGAAATAATTCTTGTTGGAAACTGGTCATTGTCGCTAGCTTAATGAGGTTCCACTTAACCTGGAGTAGGGTACTGTTGTGAGGTGAACTCTCTTTTTTCTATATTTGTGTATTATGTGATTATATGTGCTGAACTTGAGTTGATCTCTTTTTATCGACATTGCTTTGTTTTTTTAATCAGTTGATTCCATAAAAGTTCCAGTTATGGACTCTTCAACCTTTTCACCTTCTTCACCTAAGCCCCAGTGGCCTAATGGATAAGGCACTGGCCTCCTAAGCCAGGGATTGTGGGTTCAAGTCCCATCTGGGGTGGAAGATACTTTCTTTGCTGTCTCCTTTGTTATACCAGAGTAGACCTTGTTGAAAAGAAACTTCTATGCATTTGGCAATTCCCAAACCCTCAGCCAGTGCTTGAGGGTTCAAGACCCATGTCTGGAGGTTGCTGCTGTTTATTTCATTGAAGTGTCATTTAGGACAAAAAAGTCAATAACGTGAACAAAACTTCATGACATTATGAAATCCACTTGAAATATTTAACATTAATATGGATTTTACCTTCTACATCCCAGAATTGCCTTTGTACATTGCACACCCCTCTGGAAGTCAAAGGCATGAAGAAGACAATCTGTATATGACTGCCTATTTGGAAATTTGGTGTTCCTGCATTTTGAACATGCTCTCTGGTCTATCCTCTTCTTATTGTTGTTTCCATGGACCTACAACTTACGTTCATGGTTTATTGGCCTGTGTTTTGGACATATTGGCTTTCAAGTCTCAACTAGTTATTGAATTGTGGTTTTTATGATGTTAAAGTGTTGTCTATTCATATAGGCATTTATTTGGTAAAGACCATGAATGACTATGCAAGACCTGTGCCACTACTCTACCAGAAGCGGCATGGAGGATTTTCCCCTTCCTTTTCATTTAGGATAGAGTTTCTTCTGTCTCAACTTGTACTTGGAACAGATGAGTTTCCAAGTTCCATATCTTTAACATTCTATCTATATCCACCTCACTTGGAATACAGAAGAATATATCAACAGAATTATAATGTCTAGAGCTAGCTTTTCCAGATCCTTCTCCTTTTTACTGCATCTCTGATCTAGATATCCTCTGGAGATTTTCATTCAATATAACCACAGTTTCTTTGAAAAGGGATTTTCGCTTATAAGCATGTGGTGCCATTAGACTGATAGATGAGTCTGAAAGAGCTGAGTGATGTGGTATTGTGAACAATGTAATAGTTCTTTAGGTATCGGAATTCAGTTGTTGCCAGAAACATGAAGATCTTCTTTACAGGTAGCTTGTTATCAAGGAAAGATAATTTTAATAATGGGGAATCCCTGCGCTCGGCATGTAGTGTAAATGGAAAAATTGATCAAAACATACAAAAAGCTCCACAAGCTTTGTGCTCCTGTGGCGCAATCGGTTAGCGCGCGGTACTTATAAAGCAGTATCTGATAAGCAATGCCGAGGTTGTGAGTTCAAGCCTCACCTGGAGCAACCTTTTGATTCGATCATATCTGTTTTCAAGACCTTTCTTAAACATTCTCTCTAGATTGCCAGCATTTAGAATACTCAAGAAAAAATGATCAGAAATATAAGGTCATCTGCTAGCTGTTCCAGATTCTCCTACACTTACTTATTCTATAAAGCAGATTTCCTCTGGAGAGTGGCATTCTAAAATTGCTGTGTTTTCTAATGAACTGGCTATTACCTTATAAGCACATGCGGCATTCAACTTTTGGGTGAGTCCAAAAGAGCTGAGGGTTGTGGGACACTGGACAATATATCAATGTTTTAGACATCAGCAGTCAGTTGTTGCAAGAAAGATTATGATCTTCATTGGAGGTAGGCTGTTATCCAGCACAAGAAATTTTACAAGTGGGGAAGGGGTTGAGTCATTTCAAGACACTTTTGGAAGAGGAATGCCGTATGTCTTGCATGCTCAAATTGGAACATCAACATTTCTATCTCTTTAGCACTATGAAGTCGCCACTGTGTGGATTATGTGAAATCTTGAATTATTGAAACAAAGAATTGCCAGATGTTCAAAACTGAAATAATTCTTGTTGGAAACTGGTCATTGTCGCTAGCTTAATGAGGTTCCACTTAACCTGGAGTAGGGTACTGTTGTGAGGTGAACTCTCTTTTTTCTATATTTGTGTATTATGTGATTATATGTGCTGAACTTGAG
The DNA here is from genome assembly GCA_037306005.1 of Rhinophrynus dorsalis. Taxonomy (NCBI): domain Eukaryota; kingdom Metazoa; phylum Chordata; class Amphibia; order Anura; family Rhinophrynidae; genus Rhinophrynus; species Rhinophrynus dorsalis. Next base: position 541,093,189 of record CM074721.1, on the reverse strand, counting down.
TTGATCTCTTTTTATCGACATTGCTTTGTTTTTTTAATCAGTTGATTCCATAAAAGTTCAACCTTTTCACCTTCTTCACCTAAGCCCCAGTGGCCTAATGGATAAGGCACTGGCCTCCTAAACCAGGGATTGTGGATTCAAGTCCCATCTGGGGTGGAAGATACTTTCTTTGCTGTCTCCTTTGTTATACCAGAGTAGACCTTGTTGAAAAGAAACTTCTATGCATTTGGCAATTCCCAAACCCTCAGCCAGTGCTTGAGGGTTCAAGACCCATGTCTGGAGGTTGCTGCTGTTTATTTCATTGAAGTGTCATTTAGGACAAAAAAGTCAATAACGTGAACAAAACTTCATGACATTATGAAATCCACTTGAAATATTTAACATTAATATGGATTTTACCTTCTACATCCCAGAATTGCCTTTGTACATTGCACACCCCTCTGGAAGTCAAAGGCATGAAGAAGACAATCTGTATATGACTGCCAATTTGGAAATTTGGTGTTCCTGCATTTTGAACATGCTCTCTGGTCTATCCTCTTCTTATTGTTGTTTCCATGGACCTACAACTTACGTTCATGGTTTATTGGCCTGTGTTTTGGACATATTGGCTTTCAAGTCTCAACTAGTTATTGAATTGTGGTTTTTATGATGTTAAAGTGTTGTCTATTCATATAGGCATTTATTTGGTAAAGACCATGAATGACTATGCAAGACCTGTGCCACTACTCTACCAGAAGCGGCATGGAGGATTTTCCCCTTCCTTTTCATTTAGGATAGAGTTTCTTCTGTCTCAACTTGTACTTGGAACAGATGAGTTTCCAAGTTCCATATCTTTAACATTCTATCTATATCCACCTCACTTGGAATACAGAAGAATATATCAACAGAATTATAATGTCTAGAGCTAGCTTTTCCAGATCCTTCTCCTTTTTACTGCATCTCTGATCTAGATATCCTCTGGAGATTTTCATTCAAAATAACCACAGTTTCTTTGAAAAGGGATTTTCGCTTATAAGCATGTGGTGCCATTAGACTGATAGATGAGTCTGAAAGAGCTGAGTGATGTGGTATTGTGAACAATGTAATAGTTCTTTAGGTATCGGAATTCAGTTGTTGCCAGAAACATGAAGATCTTCTTTACAGGTAGCTTGTTATCAAGGAAAGATAATTTTAATAATGGGGAATCCCTGCGCTCGGCATGTAGTGTAAATGGAAAAATTGATCAAAACATACAAAAAGCTCCACAGGCTTTGTGCTCCTGTGGCGCAATCGGTTAGCGCGCGGTACTTATAAAGCAGTATCTGATAAGCAATGCCGAGGTTGTGAGTTCAAGCCTCACCTGGAGCAACCTTTTGATTCGATCATATCTGTTTTCAAGACCTTTCTTAAACATTCTCTCTAGATTGCCAGCATTTAGAATACTCAAGAAAAAATGATCAGAAATATAAGGTCATCTGCTAGCTGTTCCAGATTCTCCTACACTTACTTATTCTATAAAGCAGATTTCCTCTGGAGAGTGGCATTCTAAAATTGCTGTGTTTTCTAATGAACTGGCTATTACCTTATAAGCACATGCGGCATTCAACTTTTGGGTGAGTCCAAAAGAGCTGAGGGTTGTGGGACACTGGACAATATATCAATGTTTTAGACATCAGCTGTCAGTTGTTGCAAGAAAGATTATGATCTTCATTGGAGGTAGGCTGTTATCCAGCACAAGAAATTTTACAAGTGGGGAAGGGGTTGAGTCATTTCAAGACACTTTTGGAAGAGGAATGCCGTATGTCTTGCATGCTCAAATTGGAACATCAACATTTCTATCTCTTTAGCACTATGAAGTCGCCACTGTGTGGATTATGTGAAATCTTGAATTATTGAAACAAAGAATTGCCAGATGTTCAAAACTGAAATAATTCTTGTTGGAAACTGGTCATTGTCGCTAGCTTAATGAGGTTCCACTTAACCTGGAGTAGGGTACTGTTGTGAGGTGAACTCTCTTTTTTCTATATTTGTGTATTATGTGATTATATGTGCTGAACTTGAGTTGATCTCTTTTTATCGACATTGCTTTGTTTTTTTAATCAGTTGATTCCATAAAAGTTTCAGTTATGGACTCTTCAACCTTTTCACCTTCTTCACCTAAGCCCCAGTGGCCTAATGGATAAGGCACTGGCCTCCTAAGCCAGGGATTGTGGTTTCAAGTCCCATCTGGGGTGGAAGATACTTTCTTTGCTGTCTCCTTTGTTATACCAGAGTAGACCTTGTTGAAAAGAAACTTCTATGCATTTGGCAATTCCCAAACCCTCAGCCAGTGCTTGAGGGTTCAAGACCCATGTCTGGAGGTTGCTGCTGTTTATTTCATTGAAGTGTCATTTAGGACAAAAAAGTCAATAACGTGAACAAAACTTCATGACATTATGAAATCCACTTGAAATATTTAACATTAATATGTATTTTACCTTCTACATCCCAGAATTGCCTTTGTACATTGCACACCCCTCTGGAAGTCAAAGGCATGAAGAAGACAATCTGTATATGACTGCCTATTTGGAAATTTGGTGTTCCTGCATTTTGAACATGCTCTCTGGTCTATCCTCTTCTTATTGTTGTTTCCATGGACCTACAACTTACGTTCATGGTTTATTGGCCTGTGTTTTGGACATATTGGCTTTCAAGTCTCAACTAGTTATTGAATTGTGGTTTTTATGATGTTAAAGTGTTGTCTATTCATATAGGCATTTATTTGGTAAAGACCATGAATGACTATGCAAGACCTGTGCCACTACTCTACCAGAAGCGGCATGGAGGATTTTCCCCTTCCTTTTCATTTAGGATAGAGTTTCTTCTGTCTCAACTTGTACTTGGAACAGATGAGTTTCCAAGTTCCATATCTTTAACATTCTATCTATATCCACCTCACTTGGAATACAGAAGAATATATCAACAGAATTATAATGTCTAGAGCTAGCTTTTCCAGATCCTTCTCCTTTTTACTGCATCTCTGATCTAGATATCCTCTGGAGATTTTCATTCAATATAACCACAGTTTCTTTGAAAAGGGATTTTCGCTTATAAGCATGTGGTGCCATTAGACTGATAGATGAGTCTGAAAGAGCTGAGTGATGTGGTATTGTGAACAATGTAATAGTTCTTTAGGTATCGGAATTCAGTTGTTGCCAGAAACATGAAGATCTTCTTTACAGGTAGCTTGTTATCAAGGAAAGATAATTTTAATAATGGGGAATCCCTGCGCTCGGCATGTAGTGTAAATGGAAAAATTGATCAAAACATACAAAAAGCTCCACAGGCTTTGTGCTCCTGTGGCGCAATCGGTTAGCGCGCGGTACTTATAAAGCAGTATCTGATAAGCAATGCCGAGGTTGTGAGTTCAAGCCTCACCTGGAGCAACCTTTTGATTCGATCATATCTGTTTTCAAGACCTTTCTTAAACATTCTCTCTAGATTGCCAGAATTTAGAATACTCAAGAAAAAATGATCAGGAATATAAGGTCATCTGCTAGCTGTTCCAGATTCTCCTACACTTACTTATTCTATAAAGCAGATTTCCTCTGGAGAGTGGCATTCTAAAATTGCTGTGTTTTCTAATGAACTGGCTATTACCTTATAAGCACATGCGGCATTCAACTTTTGGGTGAGTCCAAAAGAGCTGAGGGTTGTGGGACACTGGACAATATATCAATGTTTTAGACATCAGCAGTCAGTTGTTGCAAGAAAGATTATGATCTTCATTGGAGGTAGGCTGTTATCCAGCACAAGAAATTTTACAAGTGGGGAAGGGGTTGAGTCATTTCAAGACACTTTTGGAAGAGGAATGCCGTATGTCTTGCATGCTCAAATTGGAACATCAACATTTCTATCTCTTTAGCACTATGAAGTCGCCACTGTGTGGATTATGTGAAATCTTGAATTATTGAAACAAAGAATTGCCAGATGTTCAAAACTGAAATAATTCTTGTTGGAAACTGGTCATTGTCGCTAGCTTAATGAGGTTCCACTTAACCTGGAGTAGGGTACTGTTGTGAGGTGAACTCTCTTTTTTCTATATTTGTGTATTATGTGATTATATGTGCTGAACTTGAGTTGATCTCTTTTTATCGACATTGCTTTGTTTTTTTAATCAGTTGATTCCATAAAAGTTCCAGTTATGGACTCTTCAACCTTTTCACCTTCTTCACCTAAGCCCCAGTGGCCTAATGGATAAGGCACTGGCCTCCTAAGCCAGGGATTGTGGGTTCAAGTCCCATCTGGGGTGGAAGATACTTTCTTTGCTGTCTCCTTTGTTATACCAGAGTAGACCTTGTTGAAAAGAAACTTCTATGCATTTGGCAATTCCCAAACCCTCAGCCAGTGCTTGAGGGTTCAAGACCCATGTCTGGAGGTTGCTGCTGTTTATTTCATTGAAGTGTCATTTAGGACAAAAAAGTCAATAACGTGAACAAAACTTCATGACATTATGAAATCCACTTGAAATATTTAACATTAATATGGATTTTACCTTCTACATCCCAGAATTGCCTTTGTACATTGCACACCCCTCTGGAAGTCAAAGGCATGAAGAAGACAATCTGTATATGACTGCCAATTTGGAAATTTGGTGTTCCTGCATTTTGAACATGCTCTCTGGTCTATCCTCTTCTTATTGTTGTTTCCATGGACCTACAACTTACGTTCATGGTTTATTGGCCTGTGTTTTGGACATATTGGCTTTCAAGTCTCAACTAGTTATTGAATTGTGGTTTTTATGATGTTAAAGTGTTGTCTATTCATATAGGCATTTATTTGGTAAAGACCATGAATGACTATGCAAGACCTGTGCCACTACTCTACCAGAAGCGGCATGGAGGATTTTCCCCTTCCTTTTCATTTAGGATAGAGTTTCTTCTGTCTCAACTTGTACTTGGAACAGATGAGTTTCCAAGTTCCATAAATTTAACATTCTATCTATATCCACCTCACTTGGAATACAGAAGAATATATCAACAGAATTATAATGTCTAGAGCTAGCTTTTCCAGATCCTTCTCCTTTTTACTGCATCTCTGATCTAGATATCCTCTGGAGATTTTCATTCAAAATAACCACAGTTTCTTTGAAAAGGGATTTTCGCTTATAAGCATGTGGTGCCATTAGACTGATAGATGAGTCTGAAAGAGCTGAGTGATGTGGTATTGTGAACAATGTAATAGTTCTTTAGGTATCGGAATTCAGTTGTTGCCAGAAACATGAAGATCTTCTTTACAGGTAGCTTGTTATCAAGGAAAGATAATTTTAATAATGGGGAATCCCTGCGCTCGGCATGTAGTGTAAATGGAAAAATTGATCAAAACATACAAAAAGCTCCACAGGCTTTGTGCTCCTGTGGCGCAATCGGTTAGCGCGCGGTACTTATAAAGCAGTATCTGATAAGCAATGCCGAGGTTTTGAGTTCAAGCCTCACCTGGAGCAACCTTTTGATTCGATCATATCTGTTTTCAAGACCTTTCTTAAACATTCTCTCTAGATTGCCAGCATTTAGAATACTCAAGAAAAAATGATCAGAAATATAAGGTCATCTGCTAGCTGTTCCAGATTCTCCTACACTTACTTATTCTATAAAGCAGATTTCCTCTGGAGAGTGGCATTCTAAAATTGCTGTGTTTTCTAATGAACTGGCTATTACCTTATAAGCACATGCGGCATTCAACTTTTGGGTGAGTCCAAAAGAGCTGAGGGTTGTGGGACACTGGACAATATATCAATGTTTTAGACATCAGCAGTCAGTTGTTGCAAGAAAGATTATGATCTTCATTGGAGGTAGGCTGTTATCCAGCACAAGAAATTTTACAAGTGGGGAAGGGGTTGAGTCATTTCAAGACACTTTTGGAAGAGGAATGCCGTATGTCTTGCATGCTCAAATTGGAACATCAACATTTCTATCTCTTTAGCACTATGAAGTCGCCACTGTGTGGATTATGTGAAATCTTGAATTATTGAAACAAAGAATTGCCAGATGTTCAAAACTGAAATAATTCTTGTTGGAAACTGGTCATTGTCGCTAGCTTAATGAGGTTCCACTTAACCTGGAGTAGGGTACTGTTGTGAGGTGAACTCTCTTTTTTCTATATTTGTGTATTATGTGATTATATGTGCTGAACTTGAGTTGATCTCTTTTTATCGACATTGCTTTGTTTTTTTAATCAGTTGATTCCATAAAAGTTTCAGTTATGGACTCTTCAACCTTTTCACCTTCTTCACCTAAGCCCCAGTGGCCTAATGGATAAGGCACTGGCCTCCTAAGCCAGGGATTGTGGTTTCAAGTCCCATCTGGGGTGGAAGATACTTTCTTTGCTGTCTCCTTTGTTATACCAGAGTAGACCTTGTTGAAAAGAAACTTCTATGCATTTGGCAATTCCCAAACCCTCAGCCAGTGCTTGAGGGTTCAAGACCCATGTCTGGAGGTTGCTGCTGTTTATTTCATTGAAGTGTCATTTAGGACAAAAAAGTCAATAACGTGAACAAAACTTCATGACATTATGAAATCCACTTGAAATATTTAACATTAATATGGATTTTACCTTCTACATCCCAGAATTGCCTTTGTACATTGCACACCCCTCTGGAAGTCAAAGGCATGAAGAAGACAATCTGTATATGACTGCCTATTTGGAAATTTGGTGTTCCTGCATTTTGAACATGCTCTCTGGTCTATCCTCTTCTTATTGTTGTTTCCATGGACCTACAACTTACGTTCATGGTTTATTGGCCTGTGTTTTGGACATATTGGCTTTCAAGTCTCAACTAGTTATTGAATTGTGGTTTTTATGATGTTAAAGTGTTGTCTATTCATATAGGCATTTATTTGGTAAAGACCATGAATGACTATGCAAGACCTGTGCCACTACTCTACCAGAAGCGGCATGGAGGATTTTCCCCTTCCTTTTCATTTAGGATACAGTTTCTTCTGTCTCAACTTGTACTTGGAACAGATGAGTTTCCAAGTTCCATATCTTTAACATTCTATCTATATCCACCTCACTTGGAATACAGAAGAATATATCAACAGAATTATAATGTCGAGAGCTAGCTTTTCCAGATCCTTCTCCTTTTTACTGCATCTCTGATCTAGATATCCTTTGGAGATTTTCATTCAAAATAACCACAGTTTCTTTGAAAAGGGATTTTCGCTTATAAGCATGTGGTGGCATTAGACTGATAGATGAGTCTGAAAGAGCTGAGTGATGTGGTATTGTGAACAATGTAATAGTTCTTTAGGTATCGGAATTCAGTTGTTGCCAGAAACATTAAGATCTTCTTTACAGGTAGCTTGTTATCAAGGAAAGATAATTTTAATAATGGGGAATCCCTGCGCTCGGCATGTAGTGTAAATGGAAAAATTGATCAAAACATACAAAAAGCTCCACAGACTTTGTGCTCCAGTGGCGCAATCGGTTAGCGCGCGGTACTTATAAAGCAGTATCTGATAAGCAATGCCGAGGTTGTGAGTTCAAGCCTCACCTGGAGCAACCTTTTGATTCGATCATATCTGTTTTCAAGACCTTTCTTAAACATTCTCTCTAGATTGCCAGCATTTAGAATACTCAAGAAAAAATGATCAGAAATATAAGGTCATCTGCTAGCTGTTCCAGGTTCTCCTACACTTACTTATTCTATAAAGCAGATTTCCTCTGGAGAGTGGCATTCTAAAATTGCTGTGTTTTCTAATGAACTGGCTATTACCTTATAAGCACATGCGGCATTCAACTTTTGGGTGAGTCCAAAAGAGCTGAGGGTTGTGGGACACTGGACAATATATCAATGTTTTAGACATCAGCAGTCAGTTGTTGCAAGAAAGATTATGATCTTCATTGGAGGTAGGCTGTTATCCAGCACAAGAAATTTTACAAGTGGGGAAGGGGTTGAGTCATTTCAAGACACTTTTGGAAGAGGAATGCCATATGTCTTGCATGCTCAAATTGGAACATCAACATTTCTATCTCTTTAGCACTATGAAGTCGCCACTGTGTGGATTATGTGAAATCTTGAATTATTGAAACAAAGAATTGCCAGATGTTCAAAACTGAAATAATTCTTGTTGGAAACTGGTCATTGTCGCTAGCTTAATGAGGTTCCACTTAACCTGGAGTAGGGTACTGTTGTGAGGTGAACTCTCTTTTTTCTATATTTGTGTATTATGTGATTATATGTGCTGAACTTGAGTTGATCTCTTTTTATCGACATTGCTTTGTTTTTTTAATCAGTTGATTCCATAAAAGTTCCAGTTATGGACTCTTCAACCTTTTCGCTTTCTTCACCTAAGCCCCAGTGGCCTAATGGATAAGGCACTGGCCTCCTAAGCCAGGGATTGTGGGTTCAAGTCCCATCTGGGGTGGAAGATACTTTCTTTGCTGTCTCCTTTGTTATACCAGAGTAGACCTTGTTGAAAAGAAACTTCTATGCATTTGGCAATTCCCAAACCCTCAGCCAGTGCTTGAGGGTTCAAGACCCATGTCTGGAGGTTGCTGCTGTTTATTTCATTGAAGTGTCATTTAGGACAAAAAAGTCAATAACGTGAACAAAACTTCATGACATTATGAAATCCACTTGAAATATTTAACATTAATATGGATTTTACCTTCTACATCCCAGAATTGCCTTTGTACATTGCACACCCCTCTGGAAGTCAAAGGCATGAAGAAGACAATCTGTATATGACTGCCTATTTGGAAATTTGGTGTTCCTGCATTTTGAACATGCTCTCTGGTCTATCCTCTTCTTATTGTTGTTTCCATGGACCTACAACTTACGTTCATGGTTTATTGGCCTGTGTTTTGGACATATTGGCTATCAAGTCTCAACTAGTTATTGAATTGTGGTTTTTATGATGTTAAAGTGTTGTCTATTCATATAGGCATTTATTTGGTAAAGACCATGAATGACTATGCAAGACCTGTGCCACTACTCTACCAGAAGCGGCATGGAGGATTTTCCCCTTCCTTTTCATTTAGGATACAGTTTCTTCTGTCTCAACTTGAACTTGGAACAGATGAGTTTCCAAGTTCCATATCTTTAACATTCTATCTATATCCACCTCACTTGGAATACAGAAGAATATATCAACAGAATTATAATGTCTAGAGCTAGCTTTTCCAGATCCTTCTCCTTTTTACTGCATCTCTGATCTAGATATCCTTTGGAGATTTTCATTCAAAATAACCACAGTTTCTTTGAAAAGGGATTTTCGCTTATAAGCATGTGGTGGCATTAGACTGATAGATGAGTCTGAAAGAGCTGAGTGATGTGGTATTGTGAACAATGTAATAGTTCTTTAGGTATCGGAATTCAGTTGTTGCCAGAAACATTAAGATCTTCTTTACAGGTAGCTTGTTATCAAGGAAAGATAATTTTAATAATGGGGAATCCCTGCGCTCGGCATGTAGTGTAAATGGAAAAATTGATCAAAACATACAAAAAGCTCCACAGACTTTGTACTCCAGTGGCGCAATCGGTTAGCGTGCGGTACTTATAAAGCAGTATCTGATAAGCAATGCCGAGGTTGTGAGTTCAAGCCTCACCTGGAGCAACCTTTTGATTCGATCATATCTGTTTTCAAGACCTTTCTTAAACATTCTCTCTAGATTGCCAGCATTTAGAATACTCAAGAAAAATTGATCAGAAATATAAGGTCATCTGCTAGCTGTTCCAGATTCTCCTACACTTACTTATTCTATAAAGCAGATTTCCTCTGGAGAGTGGCATTCTAAAATTGCTGTGTTTTCTAATGAACTGGCTATTACCTTATAAGCACATGCGGTATTCAACTTTTGGGTGAGTCCAAAAGAGCTGAGGGTTGTGGGACACTGGACAATATAACAATGTTTTAGACATCAGCAGTCAGCTGTTGCAAGAAAGATTATGATCTTCATTGGAGGTAGGCTGTTATCCAGCACAAGAAATTTTACAAGTGGGGAAGGGGTTGAGTCATTTCAAGACACTTTTGGAAGAGGAATGCCGTATGTCTTGCATGCTCAAATTGGAACATCAACATTTCTATCTCTTTAGCACTATGAAGTCGCCACTGTGTGGATTATGTGAAATCTTGAATTATTGAAACAAAGAATTGCCAGATGTTCAAAACTGAAATAATTCTTGTTGGAAACTGGTCATTGTCGCTAGCTTAATGAGGTTCCACTTAACCTGGAGTAGGGTACTGTTGTGAGGTGAACTCTCTTTTTTCTATATTTGTGTATTATGTGATTATATGTGCTGAACTTGAGTTGATCTCTTTTTATCGACATTGCTTTGTTTTTTTAATCAGTTGATTCCATAAAAGTTCCAGTTATGGACTCTTCAACCTTTTCACCTTCTTCACCTAAGCCCCAGTGGCCTAATGCATAAGGCACTGGCCTCCTAAGCCAGGGATTGTGGGTTCAAGTCCCATCTGGGGTGGAAGATACTTTCTTTGCTGTCTCCTTTGTTATACCAGAGTAGACCTTGTTGAAAAGAAACTTCTATGCATTTGGCAATTCCCAAACCCTCAGCCAGTGCTTGAGGGTTCAAGACCCATGTCTGGAGGTTGCTGCTGTTTATTTCATTGAAGTGTCATTTAGGACAAAAAAGTCAATAACGTGAACAAAACTTCATGACATTATGAAATCCACTTGAAATATTTAACATTAATATGGATTTTACCTTCTACATCCCAGAATTGCCTTTGTACATTGCACACCCCTCTGGAAGTCAAAGGCATGAAGAAGACAATCTGTATATGACTGCCTATTTGGAAATTTGGTGTTCCTGCATTTTGAACATGTTCTCTGGTCTATCCTCTTCTTATTGTTGTTTCCATGGACCTACAACTTACGTTCATGGTTTATTGGCCTGTGTTTTGGACATATTGGCTTTCAAGTCTCAACTAGTTATTGAATTGTGGTTTTTATGATGTTAAAGTGTTGTCTATTCATATAGGCATTTATTTGGTAAAGACCATAAATGACTATGCAAGACCTGTGCCACTACTCTACCAGAAGCGGCATGGAGGATTTTCCCCTTCCTTTTCATTTAGGATACAGTTTCTTCTGTCTCAACTTGTACTTGGAACAGATGAGTTTCCAAGTTCCATATCTTTAACATTCTATCTATATCCACCTCACTTGGAATACAGAAGAATATATCAACAGAATTATAATGTCTAGAGCTAGCTTTTCCAGATCCTTCTCCTTTTTACTGCATCTCTGATCTAGATATCCTTTGGAGATTTTCATTCAAAATAACCACAGTTTCTTTGAAAAGGGATTTTCGCTTATAAGCATGTGGTGGCATTAGACTGATAGATGAGTCTGAAAGAGCTGAGTGATGTGGTATTGTGAACAATGTAATAGTTCTTTGGGTATCGGAATTCAGTTGTTGCCAGAAACATTAAGATCTTTTTTACAGGTAGCTTGTTATCAAGGAAAGATAATTTTAATAATGGGGAATCCCTGCGCTCGGCATGTAGTGTAAATGGAAAAATTGATCAAAACATACAAAAAGGGCCACAGACTTTGTGCTCCAGTGGCGCAATCAGTTAGCGCGCGGTACTTATAAAGCAGTATCTGACAAGCAATGCCGAGGTTGTGAGTTCAAGCCTCACCTGGAGCAACCTTTTGATTCGATCATATCTGTTTTCAAGACCTTTCTTAAACATTCTCTCTAGATTGCCAGCATTTAGTATACTCAAGAAAAAATTATTAGAAATATAAGGTCATCTGCTAGCTGTTCCAGATTCTCCTACACTTACTTATTCTATAAAGCAGATTTCCTCTGGAGAGTGGCATTCTAAAATTGCTGTGTTTTCTAATGAACTGGCTATTACCTTATAAGCACATGCGGTATTCAACTTTTGGGTGAGTCCAAAAGAGCTGAGGGTTGTGGGACACTGGACAATATAACAATGTTTTAGACATCAGCAGTCAGTTGTTGCAAGAAAGATTATGATCTTCATTGGAGGTAGGCTGTTATCCAGCACAAGAAATTTTACAAGTGGGGAAGGGGTTGAGTCATTTCAAGACACTTTTGGAAGAGGAATGCCGTATGTCTTGCATGCTCAAATTGGAACATCAACATTTCTATCTCTTTAGCACTATGAAGTCGCCACTGTGTGGATTATGTGAAATCTTGAATTATTGAAACAAAGAATTGCCAGATGTTCAAAACTGAAATAATTCTTGTTGGAAACTGGTCATTGTCGCTAGCTTAATGAGGTTCCACTTAACCTGGAGTAGGGTACTGTTGTGAGGTGAACTCTATTTTTTCTATATTTGTGTATTATGTGATTATATGTGCTGAACTTGAGTTGATCTTTTTTTATCGACATTGTTTTGTTTTTTTAATCAGTTGATTCCATAAAAGTTCCAGTTATGGACTCTTCAACCTTTTCACCTTCTTCATCTAAGTCTCAGTGGCCTAATGGATAAGGCACTGGCCTCCTGAGCCAGGGATTGTGGGTTCAAGTCCCATCTGGGGTGGAAGATACTTTCTTTGCTGTCTCCTTTGTTATACCAGAATAGACCTTGTTGAAAAGAAACTTCTATGCATTTGGCAATTCCCAGACCCTCAGCCAGTGCTTGAGGGTTCAAGACCCATGTCTGGAGGTCGCTGCTGTTTATTTCATTGAAGTGTCATTTAGGACAAAAAAGTCAATAACGTGAACAAAACTTCATGACATTATGAAATCCACTTGAAATATTTAACATTAATATGGATTTTACCTTCTACATCCCAGAATTGCCTTTGTACATTGCACACCCCTCTGGAAGTCAAAGGCATGAAGAAGACAATCTGTATATGACTGCCTATTTGGAAATTTGGTGTTCCTGCATTTTGAACATGCTCTCTGGTCTATCCTCTTCTTATTGTTGTTTCCATGGACCTAAAACTTACGTTCATGGTTTATTGGCCTGTGTTTTGGACATATTGGCTATCAAGTCTCAACTAGTTATTGAATTGTGGTTTTTATGATGTTAAAGTGTTGTCTATTCATATAGGCATTTATTTGGTAAAGACCATGAATGACTATGCAAGACCTGTGCCACTACTCTACCAGAAGCGGCATGGAGGATTTTCCCCTTCCTTTTCATTTAGGATACAGTTTCTTCTGTCTCAACTTGTACTTGGAACAGATGAGTTTCCAAGTTCCATATCTTTAACATTCTATCTATATCCACCTCACTTGGAATACAGAAGAATATATCAACAGAATTATAATGTCTAGAGCTAGCTTTTCCAGATCCTTCTCCTTTTTACTGCATCTCTGATCTAGATATCCTTTGGAGATTTTCATTCAAAATAACCACAGTTTCTTTGAAAAGGGATTTTCGCTTATAAGCATGTGATGGCATTAGACTGATAGATGAGTCTGAAAGAGCTGAGTGATGTGGTATTGTGAACAATGTAATAGTTCTTTAGGTATCGGAATTCAGTTGTTGTCAGAAACATTAAGATCTTCTTTACAGGTAGCTTGTTATCAAGGAAAGATAATTTTAATAATGGGGAATCCCTGCGCTCGGCATGTAGTGTAAATGGAAAAATTGATCAAAACATACAAAAAGCTCCACAAACTTTGTGCTCCAGTGGCGCAATCGGTTAGCGCGCGGTACTTATAAAGCAGTATCTGATAAGCAATGCCGAGGTTGTGAGTTCAAGACTCACCTGGAGCAACCTTTTGATTCGATCATATCTGTTTTCAAGACCTTTCTTAAACATTCTCTCTAGATTGCCAGCATTTAGAATACTCAAGAAAAAATGATCAGAAATATAAGGTCATCTGCTAGCTGTTCCAGATTCTCCTACACTTACTTATTCTATAAAGCAGATTTCCTCTGGAGAGTGGCATTCTAAAATTGCTGTGTTTTCTAATGAACTGGCTATTACCTTATAAGCACATGCGGTATTCAACTTTTGGGTGAGTCCAAAAGAGCTGAGGGTTGTGGGACACTGGACAATATAACAATGTTTTAGACATCAGCAGTCAGTTGTTGCAAGAAAGATTATGATCTTCATTGGAGGTAGGCTGTTATCCAGCACAAGAAATTTTACAAGTGGGGAAGGGGTTGAGTCATTTCAAGACACTTTTGGAAGAGGAATGCCGTATGTCTTGCATGCTCAAATTGGAACATCAACATTTCTATCTCTTTAGCACTATGAAGTCGCCACTGTGTGGATTATGTGAAATCTTGAATTATTGAAACAAAGAATTGCCAGATGTTCAAAACTGAAATAATTCTTGTTGGAAACTGGTCATTGTCGCTAGCTTAATGAGGTTCCACTTAACCTGGAGTAGGGTACTGTTGTGAGGTGAACTCTCTTTTTTCTATATTTGTGTATTATGTGATTATATGTGCTGAACTTGAGTTGATCTCTTTTTATCGACATTGCTTTGTTTTTTTAATCAGTTGATTCCATAAAAGTTCCAGTTATGGACTCTTCAACCTTTTCACCTTCTTCACCTAAGCCCCAGTGGCCTAATGCATAAGGCACTGGCCTCCTAAGCCAGGGATTGTGGGTTCAAGTCCCATCTGGGGTGGAAGATACTTTCTTTGCTGTCTCTTTTGTTATACCAGAGTAGACCTTGTTGAAAAGAAACTTCTATGCATTTGGCAATTCCCAAACCCTCAGCCAGTGCTTGAGGGTTCAAGACCCATGTCTGGAGGTTGCTGCTGTTTATTTCATTGAAGTGTCATTTAGGACAAAAAAGTCAATAACGTGAACAAAACTTCATGACATTATGAAATCCACTTGAAATATTTAACATTAATATGGATTTTACCTTCTACATCCCAGAATTGCCTTTGTACATTGCACACCCCTCTGGAAGTCAAAGGCATGAAGAAGACAATCTGTATATGACTGCCTATTTGGAAATTTGGTGTTCCTGCATTTTGAACATGCTCTCTGGTCTATCCTCTTCTTATTGTTGTTTCCATGGACCTACAACTTACGTTCATGGTTTATTGGCCTGTGTTTTGGACATATTGGCTATCAAGTCTCAACTAGTTATTGAATTGTGGTTTTTATGATGTTAAAGTGTTGTCTATTCATATAGGCATTTATTTGGTAAAGATCATGAATGACTATGCAAGACCTGTGCCACTACTCTACCAGAAGCGGCATGGAGGATTTTCCCCTTCCTTTTCATTTAGGATACAGTTTCTTCTGTCTCAACTTGTACTTGGAACAGATGAGTTTCCAAGTTCCATATCTTTAACATTTTATCTATATCCACCTCACTTGGAATACAGAAGAATATATCAACAGAATTATAATGTCTAGAGCTAGCTTTTCCAGATCCTTCTCCTTTTTACTGCATCTCTGATCTAGATATCCTTTGGAGATTTTCATTCAAAATAACCACAGTTTCTTTGAAAAGGGATTTTCGCTTATAAGCATGTGGTGGCATTAGACTGATAGATGAGTCTGAAAGAGTTGAGTGATGTGGTATTGTGAACAATGTAATAGTTCTTTAGGTATCAGAATTCAGTTGTTGCCAGAAACATTAAGATCTTCTTTACAGGTAGCTTGTTATCAAGGAAAGATAATTTTAATAATGGGGAATCCCTGCGCTCGGCATGTAGTGTAAATGGAAAAATTGATCAAAACATACAAAAAGCTCCACAGACTTTGTGCTCCAGTGGCGCAATCGGTTAGCGCGCGGTACTTATAAAGCAGTATCTGATAAGCAATGCCGAGGTTGTAAGTTCAAGTCTCACCTGGAGCAACCTTTTGATTCGATCATATCTGTTTTCAAGACCTTTCTTAAACATTCTCTCTAGATTGCCAGCATTTAGAATACTCAAGAAAAAATGATCAGAAATATAATGTCATCTGCTAGCTGTTCCAGATTCTCCTACACTTACTTATTCTATAAAGCAGATTTCCTCTGGAGAGTGGCATTCTAAAATTGCTGTGTTTTCTAATGAACTGGCTATTACCTTATAAGCACATGCGGTATTCAACTTTTGGGTGAGTCCAAAAGAGCTGAGGGTTGTGGGACACTGGACAATATAACAATGTTTTAGACATCAGCAGTCAGTTGTTGCAAGAAAGATTATGATCTTCATTGGAGGTAGGCTGTTATCCAGCACAAGAAATTTTACAAGTGGGGAAGGGGTTGAGTCATTTCAAGACACTTTTGGAAGAGGAATGCCGTATGTCTTGCATGCTCAAATTGGAACATCAACATTTCTATCTCTTTAGCACTATGAAGTCGCCACTGTGTGGATTATGTGAAATCTTGAATTATTGAAACAAAGAATTGCCAGATGTTCAAAACTGAAATAATTCTTGTTGGAAACTGGTCATTGTCGCTAGCTTAATGAGGTTCCACTTAACCTGGAGTAGGGTACTGTTGTGAGGTGAACTCTCTTTTTTCTATATTTGTGTATTATGTGATTATATGTGCTGAACTTGAGTTGATCTCTTTTTATCGACATTGCTTTGTTTTTTTAATCAGTTGATTCCATAAAAGTTCCAGTTATGGACTCTTCAACCTTTTCACCTTCTTCACCTAAGCCCCAGTGGCCTAATGCATAAGGCACTAGCCTCCTAAGCCAGGGATTGTGGGTTCAAGTCCCATCTGGGGTGGAAGATACTTTCTTTGCTGTCTCCTTTGTTATACCAGAGTAGACCTTGTTGAAAAGAAACTTCTATGCATTTGGCAATTCCCAAACCCTCAGCCAGTGCTTGAGGGTTCAAGACCCATGTCTGGAGGTTGCTGCTGTTTATTTCATTGAAGTGTCATTTAGGACAAAAAAGTCAATAACGTGAACAAAACTTCATGACATTATGAAATCCACTTGAAATATTTAACATTAATATGGATTTTACCTTCTACATCCCAGAATTGCCTTTGTACATTGCACACCCCTCTGGAAGTCAAAGGCATGAAGAAGACAATCTGTATATGACTGCCTATTTGGAAATTTGGTGTTCCTGCATTTTGAACATGCTCTCTGGTCTATCCTCTTCTTATTGTTGTTTCCATGGACCTACAACTTACGTTCATGGTTTATTGGCCTGTGTTTTGGACATATTGGCTATCAAGTCTCAACTAGTTATTGAATTGTGGTTTTTATGATGTTAAAGTGTTGTCTATTCATATAGGCATTTATTTGGTAAAGACCATGAATGACTATGCAAGACCTGTGCCACTACTCTACCAGAAGCGGCATTGAGGATTTTCCCCTTCCTTTTCATTTAGGATACAGTTTCTTCTGTCTCAACTTGTACTTGGAACAGATGAGTTTCCAAGTTCCATATCTTTAACATTCTATCTATATCCACCTCACTTGGAATACAGAAGAATATATCAACAGAATTATAATGTCTAGAGCTAGCTTTTCCAGATCCTTCTCCTTTTTACTGCATCTCTGATCTAGATATCCTTTGGAGATTTTCATTCAAAATAACCACAGTTTCTTTGAAAAGGGATTTTCGCTTATAAGCATGTGGTGGCATTAGACTGATAGATGAGTCTGAAAGAGCTGAGTGATGTGGTATTGTGAACAATGTAATAGTTCTTTAGGTATCGGAATTCAGTTGTTGCCAGAAACATTAAGATCTTCTTTACAGGTAGCTTGTTATCAAGGAAAGATAATTTTAATAATGGGGAATCCCTGCGCTCGGCATGTAGTGTAAATGGAAAAATTGATCAAAACATACAAAAAGCTCCGCAAACTTTGTGCTCCAGTGGCGCAATCGGTTAGCGCGCGGTACTTATAAAGCAGTATCTGATAAGCAATGCCGAGGTTGTGAGTTCAAGTCTCACCTGGAGCAACGTTTTGATTCGATCATATCTGTTTTCAAGACCTTTCTTAAACATTCTCTCTAGATTGCCAGCATTTAGAATACTCAAGAAAAAATGATCAGAAATATAAGGTCATCTGCTAGCTGTTCCAGATTCTCCTACACTTACTTATTCTATAAAGCAGATTTCCTCTGGAGAGTGGCATTCTAAAATTGCTGTGTTTTCTAATGAACTGGCTATTACCTTATAAGCACATGCGGTATTCAACTTTTGGGTGAGTCCAAAAGAGCTGAGGGTTGTGGGACACTGGACAATATAACAATGTTTTAGACATCAGCAGTCAGTTGTTGCAAGAAAGATTATGATCTTCATTGGAGGTAGGCTGTTATCCAGCACAAGAAATTTTACAAGTGGGGAAGGGGTTGAGTCATTTCAAGACACTTTTGGAAGAGGAATGCCGTATGTCTTGCATGCTCAAATTGGAACATCAACATTTCTATCTCTTTAGCACTATGAAGTCGCCACTGTGTGGATTATGTGAAATCTTGAATTATTGAAACAAAGAATTGCCAGATGTTCAAAACTGAAATAATTCTTGTTGGAAACTGGTCATTGTCGCTAGCTTAATGAGGTTCCACTTAACCTGGAGTAGGGTACTGTTGTGAGGTGAACTCTCTTTTTTCTATATTTGTGTATTATGTGATTATATGTGCTGAACTTGAGTTGATCTCTTTTTATCGACATTGCTTTGTTTTTTTAATCAGTTGATTCCATAAAAGTTCCAGTTATGGACTCTTCAACCTTTTCACCTTCTTCACCTAAGCCCCAGTGGCCTAATGCATAAGGCACTGGCCTCCTAAGCCAGGGATTGTGGGTTCAAGTCCCATCTGGGGTGGAAGATACTTTCTTTGCTGTCTCTTTTGTTATACCAGAGTAGACCTTGTTGAAAAGAAACTTCTATGCATTTGGCAATTCCCAAACCCTCAGCCAGTGCTTGAGGGTTCAAGACCCATGTCTGGAGGTTGCTGCTGTTTATTTCATTGAAGTGTCATTTAGGACAAAAAAGTCAATAACGTGAACAAAACTTCATGACATTATGAAATCCACTTGAAATATTTAACATTAATATGGATTTTACCTTCTACATCCCAGAATTGCCTTTGTACATTGCACACCCCTCTGGAAGTCAAAGGCATGAAGAAGACAATCTGTATATGACTGCCTATTTGGAAATTTGGTGTTCCTGCATTTTGAACATGCTCTCTGGTCTATCCTCTTCTTATTGTTGTTTCCATGGACCTACAACTTACGTTCATGGTTTATTGGCCTGTGTTTTGGACATATTGGCTATCAAGTCTCAACTAGTTATTGAATTGTGGTTTTTATGATGTTAAAGTGTTGTCTATTCATATAGGCATTTATTTGGTAAAGATCATGAATGACTATGCAAGACCTGTGCCACTACTCTACCAGAAGCGGCATGGAGGATTTTCCCCTTCCTTTTCATTTAGGATACAGTTTCTTCTGTCTCAACTTGTACTTGGAACAGATGAGTTTCCAAGTTCCATATCTTTAACATTTTATCTATATCCACCTCACTTGGAATACAGAAGAATATATCAACAGAATTATAATGTCTAGAGCTAGCTTTTCCAGATCCTTCTCCTTTTTACTGCATCTCTGATCTAGATATCCTTTGGAGATTTTCATTCAAAATAACCACAGTTTCTTTGAAAAGGGATTTTCGCTTATAAGCATGTGGTGGCATTAGACTGATAGATGAGTATGAAAGAGTTGAGTGATGTGGTATTGTGAACAATGTAATAGTTCTTTAGGTATCAGAATTCAGTTGTTGCCAGAAACATTAAGATCTTCTTTACAGGTAGCTTGTTATCAAGGAAAGATAATTTTAATAATGGGGAATCCCTGCGCTCGGCATGTAGTGTAAATGGAAAAATTGATCAAAACATACAAAAAGCTCCACAGACTTTGTGCTCCAGTGGCGCAATCGGTTAGCGCGCGGTACTTATAAAGCAGTATCTGATAAGCAATGCCGAGGTTGTAAGTTCAAGTCTCACCTGGAGCAACCTT
The DNA here is from genome assembly GCA_037306005.1 of Rhinophrynus dorsalis. Lineage (NCBI taxonomy): Eukaryota > Metazoa > Chordata > Amphibia > Anura > Rhinophrynidae > Rhinophrynus > Rhinophrynus dorsalis. The sequence goes on along the minus strand of CM074721.1, from coordinate 541,073,324 downwards.
TTGATTCGATCATATCTGTTTTCAAGACCTTTCTTAAACATTCTCTCTAGATTGCCAGCATTTAGAATACTCAAGAAAAAATGATCAGAAATATAATGTCATCTGCTAGCTGTTCCAGATTCTCCTACACTTACTTATTCTATAAAGCAGATTTCCTCTGGAGAGTGGCATTCTAAAATTGCTGTGTTTTCTAATGAACTGGCTATTACCTTATAAGCACATGCGGTATTCAACTTTTGGGTGAGTCCAAAAGAGCTGAGGGTTGTGGGACACTGGACAATATAACAATGTTTTAGACATCAGCAGTCAGTTGTTGCAAGAAAGATTATGATCTTCATTGGAGGTAGGCTGTTATCCAGCACAAGAAATTTTACAAGTGGGGAAGGGGTTGAGTCATTTCAAGACACTTTTGGAAGAGGAATGCCGTATGTCTTGCATGCTCAAATTGGAACATCAACATTTCTATCTCTTTAGCACTATGAAGTCGCCACTGTGTGGATTATGTGAAATCTTGAATTATTGAAACAAAGAATTGCCAGATGTTCAAAACTGAAATAATTCTTGTTGGAAACTGGTCATTGTCGCTAGCTTAATGAGGTTCCACTTAACCTGGAGTAGGGTACTGTTGTGAGGTGAACTCTCTTTTTTCTATATTTGTGTATTATGTGATTATATGTGCTGAACTTGAGTTGATCTCTTTTTATCGACATTGCTTTGTTTTTTTAATCAGTTGATTCCATAAAAGTTCCAGTTATGGACTCTTCAACCTTTTCACCTTCTTCACCTAAGCCCCAGTGGCCTAATGGATAAGGCACTGGCCTCCTAAGCCAGGGATTGTGGGTTCAAGTCCCATCTGGGGTGGAAGATCCTTTCTTTGCTGTCTCCTTTGTTATACCAGAGTAGACCTTGTTGAAAAGAAACTTCTATGCATTTGGCAATTCCCAAACCCTCAGCCAGTGCTTGAGGGTTCAAGACCCATGTCTGGAGGTTGCTGCTGTTTATTTCATTGAAGTGTCATTTAGGACAAAAAAGTCAATAACGTGAACAAAACTTCATGACATTATGAAATCCACATGAAATATTTAACATTAATATGGATTTTACCTTCTACATCCCAGAATTGCCTTTGTACATTGCACACCCCTCTGGAAGTCAAAGGCATGAAGAAGACAATCTGTATATGACTGCCTATTTGGAAATTTGGTGTTCCTGCATTTTGAACATGCTCTCTGGTCTATCCTCTTCTTCTTGCTGTTTCCATGGACCTAAAACTTACGTTCATGGTTTATTGGCCTGTGTTTTGGACATATTGGCTTTCAAGTCTCAACTAGTTATTGAATTGTGGTTTTTATGATGTTAAAGTGTTGTCTATTCATATAGGCATTTATTTGGTAAAGACCATGAATGACTATGCAAGACCTGTGCCACTACTCTACCAGAAGCGGCATGGAGGATTTTCCCCTTCCTTTTCATTCAGGATACAGTTTCTTCTGTCTCAACTTGTACTTGGAACAGATGAGTTTCCAAGTATATCCACCTCACTTGGAATACAGAAGAATATATCAACAGAATTATAATGTCTAGAGCTAGCTTTTCCAGATCCTTCTCCTTTTTACTGCATCTCTGATCTAGATATCCTTTGGAGATTTTCATTCAAAATAACCACAGTTTCTTTGAAAAGGGATTTTCGCTTATAAGCATGTGGTGGCATTAGACTGATAGATGAGTCTGAAAGAGCTGAGTGATGTGGTATTGTGAACAATGTAATAGTTCTTTAGGTATCGGAATTCAGTTGTTGCCAGAAACATTAAGATCTTCTTTACAGGTAGCTTGTTATCAAGGAAAGATAATTTTAATAATGGGGAATCCCTGCGCTCGGCATGTAGTGTAAATTGAAAAATTGATCAAAACATACAAAAAGCTCCACAGACTTTGTGCTCCAGTGGCGCAATCGGTTTGCGCGCGGTACTTATAAAGCAGTATCTGATCAGCAATGCCGAGATTGTGAGTTCAAGCCTCACCTGGAGCAACCTTTTGATTCGATCATATCTGTTTTCAAGACCTTTCTTAAACATTCTCTCTAGATTGCCAGCATTTAGAATACTCAAGAAAAAATGATCAGAAATATAAGGTCATCTGCTAGCTGTTCCAGATTCTCCTACACTTACTTATTCTATAAAGCAGATTTCCTCTGGAGAGTGGCATTCTAAAATTGCTGTGTTTTCTAATGAACTGGCTATTACCTTATAAGCACATGCGGCATTCAACTTTTGGGTGAGTCCAAAAGAGCTGAGGGTTGTGGGACACTGGACAATATAACAATGTTTTAGACATCAGCAGTCAGTTGTTGCAAGAAAGATTATGATCTTCATTGGAGGTAGGCTGTTATCCAGCACAAGAAATTTTACAAGTGGGGAAGGGGTTGAGTCATTTCAAGACACTTTTGGAAGAGGAATGCCGTATGTCTTGCATGCTCAAATTGGAACATCAACATTTCTATCTCTTTAGCACTATGAAGTCGCCACTGTGTGGATTATGTGAAATCTTGAATTATTGAAACAAAGAATTGCCAGATGTTCAAAACTGAAATAATTCTTGTTGGAAACTGGTCATTGTCGCTAGCTTAATGAGGTTCCACTTAACCTGGAGTAGGGTACTGTTGTGAGGTGAACTCTCTTTTTTCTATATTTGTGTATTATGTGATTATATGTGCTGAACTTGAGTTGATCTCTTTTTATCGACATTGCTTTGTTTTTTTAATCAGTTGATTCCATAAAAGTTCCAGTTATGGACTCTTCAACCTATTCACCTTCTTCACCTAAGCCCCAGTGGCCTAATGGATAAGGCACTGGCCTCCTAAGCCAGGGATTGTGGGTTCAAGTCCCATCTGGGGTGGAAGATACTTTCTTTGCTGTCTCCTTTGTTATACCAGATTAGATCTTGTTGAAAAGAAACTTCTATGCATTTGGCAATTCCCAAACCCTCAGCCAGTGCTTGAGGGTTCAAGACCCATGTCTGGAGGTTGCTGCTGTTTATTTCATTGAAGTGTCATTTAGGACAAAAAAGTCAATAACGTGAACAAAACTTCATGACATTATGAAATCCACTTGAAATATTTAACATTAATATGGATTTTACCTTCTACATCCCAGAATTGCCTTTGTACATTGCACACCCCTCTGGAAGTCAAAGGCATGAAGAAGACAATCTGTATATGACTGCCTATTTGGAAATTTGGTGTTCCTGCATTTTGAACATGCTCTCTGGTCTATCCTCTTCTTCTTGCTGTTTCCATGGACCTACAACTTACGTTCATGGTTTATTGGCCTGTGTTTTGGACATATTGGCTTTCAAGTCTCAACTAGTTATTGAATTGTGGTTTTTATGATGTTAAAGTGTTGTCTATTCATATAGGCATTTATTTGGTAAAGACCATGAATGACTATGCAAGACCTGTGCCACTACTCTACCAGAAGCGGCATGGAGGATTTTCCCCTTCCTTTTCATTCAGGATACAGTTTCTTCTGTCTCAACTTGTACTTGGAACAGATGAGTTTCCAAGTTCCATATCTTTAACATTCTATCTATATCCACCTCACTTGGAATACAGAAGAATATATCAACAGAATTATAATGTCTAGAGCTAGCTTTTCCAGATCCTTCTCCTTTTTACTGCATCTCTGATCTAGATATCCTTTGGAGATTTTCATTCAAAATAACCACAGTTTCTTTGAAAAGGGATTTTCGCTTATAAGCATGTGGTGGCATTAGACTGATAGATGAGTCTGAAAGAGCTGAGTGATGTGGTATTGTGAACAATGTAATAGTTCTTTAGGTATCGGAATTCAGTTGTTGCCAGAAACATTAAGATCTTCTTTACAGGTAGCTTGTTATCAAGGAAAGATAATTTTAATAATGGGGAATCCCTGCGCTCGGCATGTAGTGTAAATGGAAAAATTGATCAAAACATACAAAAAGCTCCACTGACTTTGTGCTCCAGTGGTGCAATCGGTTAGCGCGCGGTACTTATAAAGCAGTATCTGATAAGCAATGCCGAGGTTGTGAGTTCAAGCCTCACCTGGAGCAACCTTTTGATTCGATCATATTTGTTTTCAAGACCTTTCTTAAACATTCTCTCTAGATTGCCAGCATTTAGAATACTCAAGAAAAAATAATCAGAAATATAAGGTCATCTGCTAGCTGTTCCAGATTCTCCTACACTTACTTATTCTATAAAGCAAATTTCCTCTGGAGAGTGGCATTCTAAAATTGCTGTGTTTTCTAATGAACTGGCTATTACCTTATAAGCACATGCGGCATTCAACTTTTGGGTGAGTCCAAAAGAGCTGAGGGTTGTGGGACACTGGACAATATAACAATGTTTTAGACATCAGCAGTCAGTTGTTGCAAGAAAGATTATGATCTTCATTGGAGGTAGGCTGTTATCCAGCACAAGAAATTTTACAAGTGGGTAAGGGGTTCAGTCATTTCAAGACACTTTTGGAAGAGGAATGCCGTATGTCTTGCATGCTCAAATTGGAACATCAACATTTCTATCTCTTTAGCACTATGAAGTCGCCACTGTGTGGATTATGTGAAATCTTGAATTATTGAAACAAAGAATTGCCAGATGTTCAAAACTGAAATAATTCTTGTTGGAAACTGGTCATTGTCGCTAGCTTAATGAGGTTCCACTTAACCTGGAGTAGGGTACTGTTGTGAGGTGAACTCTCTTTTTTCTATATTTGTGTATTATGTGATTATATGTGCTGAACTTGAGTTGATCTCTTTTTATCGACATTGCTTTGTTTTTTTAATCAGTTGATTCCATAAAAGTTCCAGTTATGGACTCTTCAACCTTTTCACCTTCTTCACCTAAGCCCCAGTGGCCTAATGGATAAGGCACTGGCCTCCTAAGCCAGGGATTGTGGGTTCAAGTCCCATCTGGGATGGAAGATACTTTCTTTGCTGTCTCCTTTGTTATACCAGAGTAGATCTTGTTGAAAAGAAACTTCTATGCATTTGGCAATTCCCAAACCCTCAGCCAGTGCTTGAGGGTTCAAGACCCATGTCTGGAGGTTGCTGCTGTTTATTTCATTGAAGTGTCATTTAGGACAAAAAAGTCAATAACGTGAACAAAACTTCATGACATTATGAAATCCACATGAAATATTTAACATTAATATGGATTTTACCTTCTACATCTCAGAATTGCCTTTGTACATTGCACACCCCTCTGGAAGTCAAAGGCATGAAGAAGACAATCTGTATATGACTGCCTATTTGGAAATTTGGTGTTCCTCCATTTTGAACATGCTCTCTGGTCTATCCTCTTCTTCTTGCTGTTTCCATGGACCTACAACTTACGTTCATGGTTTATTGGCCTGTGTTTTGGACATATTGGCTTTCAAGTCTCAACTAGTTATTGAATTGTGGTTTTTATGATGTTAAAGTGTTGTCTATTCATATAGGCATTTATTTGGTAAAGACCATGAATGACTATGCAAGACCTGTTCCACTACTCTACCAGAAGCGGCATGGAGGATTTTCCCCTTCCTTTTCATTCAGGATACAGTTTCTTCTGTCTCAACTTGTACTTGGAACAGATGAGTTTCCAAGTTCCATATCTTTAACATTCTATCTATATCCACCTCACTTGGAATACAGAAGAGTATATCAACAGAATTATAATGTCTAGAGCTAGCTTTTCCAGATCCTTCTCCTTTTTACTGCATCTCTGATCTAGATATCCTTTGGAGATTTTCATTCAAAATAACCACAGTTTCTTTGAAAAGGGATTTTCGCTTATAAGCATGTGGTGGCATTAGACTGATAGATGAGTCTGAAAGAGCTGAGTGATGTGGTATTGTGAACAATGTAATAGTTCTTTAGGTATCGGAATTCAGTTGTTGACAGAAACATTAAGATCTTCTTTACAGGTAGCTTGTTATAAAGGAAAGATAATTTTAATAATGGGGAATCCCTGCGCTCGGCATGTAGTGTAAATGGAAAAATTGATCAAAACATACAAAAAGCTCAGCAGCCTTTGTGCTCCAGTGGTGCAATCGGTTAGCGCGCGGTACTTATAAAGCAGTATCTGATAAGCAATGCCGAGGTTGTGAGTTCAAGCCTCACCTGGAGCAACCTTTTGATTCGATCATATCTGTTTTCAAGACCTTTCTTAAACATTCTCTCTAGATTGCCAGCATTAAGAATACTCAAGAAAAAATGATCAGAAATATAAGGTCATCTGCTAGCTGTTCCAGATTCTCCTACACTTACTTATTCTATAAAGCAGATTTCCTCTGGAGAGTGGCATTCTAAAATTGCTGTGTTTTCTAATGAACTGGCTATTACCTTATAAGCACATGCGGCATTCAACTTTTGGGTGAGTCCAAAAGAGCTGAGGGTTGTGGGACACTGGACAATATATCAATGTTTTAGACATCAGCAGTCAGTTGTTGCAAGAAAGATTATGATCTTCATTGGAGGTAGGCTGTTATCCAGCACAAGAAATTTTACAAGTGGGGAAGGGGTTGAGTCATTTCAAGACACTTTTGGAAGAGGAATGCCGTATGTCTTGCATGCTCAAATTGGAACATCAACATTTCTATCTCTTTAGCACTATGAAGTCGCCACTGTGTGGATTATGTGAAATCTTGAATTATTGAAACAAAGAATTGCCAGATGTTCAAAACTGAAATAATTCTTGTTGGAAACTGGTCATTGTCGCTAGCTTAATAAGGTTCCACTTAACCTGGAGTAGGGTACTGTTGTGAGGTGAACTCTCTTTTTTCTATATTTGTGTATTATGTGATTATATGTGCTGAACTTGAGTTGATCTCTTTTTATCGACATTGCTTTGTTTTTTTAATCAGTTGATTCCATAAAAGTTCCAGTTATGGACTCTTCAACCTTTTCACCTTCTTCACCTAAGCCCCAGTGGCCTAATGGATAAGGCACTGGCCTCCTAAGCCAGGGATTGTGGGTTCAAGTCCCATCTGGGGTAGAAGATACTTTCTTTGCTGTCTCCTTTGTTATACCAGAGTAGACCTTGTTGAAAAGAAACTTCTATGCATTTGGCAATTCCCAAACCCTCAGCCAGTGCTTGAGGGTTCAAGACCCATGTCTGGAGGTTGCTGCTGTTTATTTCATTGAAGTGTCATTTAGGACAAAAAAGTCAATAACGTGAACAAAACTTCATGACATTATGAAATCCACTTGAAATATTTAACATTAATATGGATTTTACCTTCTACATCCCAGAATTGCCTTTGTACATTGCACACCCCTCTGGAAGTCAAAGGCATGAAGAAGACAATCTGTATATGACTGCCTATTTGGAAATTTGGTGTTCCTGCATTTTGAACATGCTCTCTGGTCTATCCTCTTCTTATTGTTGTTTCCATGGACCTACAACTTACGTTCATGGTTTATTGGCCTGTGTTTTGGACATATTGGCTTTCAAGACTCAACTAGTTATTAAATTGTGGTTTTTATGATGTTAAAGTGTTGTCTATTCATATAGGCATTTATTTGGTAAAGACCATGAATGACTATGCAAGACCTGTGCCACTACTCTACCAGAAGCGGCATGGAGGATTTTCCCCTTCCTTTTCATTTAGGATACAGTTTCTTCTGTCTCAACTTGTACTTGGAACAGATGAGTTTCCAAGTTCCATATCTTTAACATTCTATCTATATCCACCTCACTTGGAATACAGAAGAATATATCAACAGAATTATAATGTCTAGAGCTAGCTTTTCCAGATCCTTCTCCTTTTTACTGCATCTCTGATCTAGATATCCTTTGGAGATTTTCATTCAAAATAACCACAGTTTCTTTGAAAAGGGATTTTCGCTTATAAGCATGTGGTGGCACTAGACTGATAGATGAGTCTGAAAGAGCTGAGTGATGTGGTATTGTGAACAATGTAATAGTTCTTTAGGTATCGGAATTCAGTTGTTGACAGAAACATTAAGATCTTCCTTACAGGTAGCTTGTTATCAAGGAAAGATAATTTTAATAATGGGGAATCCCTGCGCTCGGCATGTAGTGTAAATGGAAAAATTGATCAAAACATACAAAAAGCTGAGCAGCCTTCGTGCTCCAGTGGCGCAATCGGTTAGCGCGCGGTACTTATAAAGCAGTATCTGATATCTGATAAGCAATGCCGAGGTTGTGAGTTCAAGCCTCACCTGGAGCAACCTTTTGATTCGATCATATCTGTTTTCAAGACCTTTCTTAAACATTCTCTCTAGATTGCCAGCATTTAGAATACTCAAGAAAAAATGATCAGAAATATAAGGTCATCTGCTAGCTGTTCCAGATTCTCCTACACTTACTTATTCTATAAAGCAGATTTCCTCTGGAGAGTGGCATTCTAAAATTGCTGTGTTTTCTAATGAACTGGCTATTACCTTATAAGCACATGCGGCATTCAACTTTTGGGTGAGTCCAAAAGAGCTGAGGGTTGTGGGACACTGGACAATATATCAGTGTTTTAGACATCAGCAGTCAGTTGTTGCAAGAAAGATTATGATCTTCATTGGAGGTAGGCTGTTATCCAGCACAAGAAATTTTACAAGTGGGGAAGGGGTTGAGTCATTTCAAGACACTTTTGGAAGAGGAATGCAGTATGTCTTGCATGCTCAAATTGGAACATCAACATTTCTATCTCTTTAGCACTATGAAGTCGCCACTGTGTGGATTATGTGAAATCTTGAATTATTGAAACAAAGAATTGCCAGATGTTCAAAACTGAAATAATTCTTGTTGGAAACTGGTCATTGTCGCTAGCTTAATGAGGTTCCACTTAACCTGGAGTAGGGTACTGTTGTGAGGTGAACTCTCTTTTTTCTATATTTGTGTATTATGTGATTATATGTGCTGAACTTGAGTTGATCTCTTTTTATCGACATTGCTTTGTTTTTTTAATCAGTTGATTCCATAAAAGTTCCAGTTATGGACTCTTCAACCTTTTCACCTTCTTCACCTAAGCCCCAGTGGCCTAATGGATAAGGCACTGGCCTCCTAAGCCAGGGATTGTGGGTTCAAGTCCCATCTTGGGTAGAAGATACTTTCTTTGCTGTCTCCTTTGTTATACCAGAGTAGACCTTGTTGAAAAGAAACTTCTATGCATTTGGCAATTCCCAAACCCTCAGCCAGTGCTTGAGGGTTCAAAACCCATGTCTGGAGGTTGCTGCTGTTTATTTCATTGAAGTGTCATTTAGGACAAAAAAGTCAATAACGTGAACAAAACTTCATGACATTATGAAATCCACTTGAAATATTTAACATTAATATGGATTTTACCTTCTACATCCCAGAATTGCCTTTGTACATTGCACACCCCTCTGGAAGTCAAAGGCATGAAGAAGACAATCTGTATATGACTGCCTATTTGGAAATTTGGTGTTCCTGCATTTTGAACATGCTCTCTGGTCTATCCTCTTCTTATTGTTGTTTCCATGGACCTACAACTTACGTTCATGGTTTATTGGCCTGTGTTTTGGACATATTGGCTTTCAAGACTCAACTAGTTATTGAATTGTGGTTTTTATGATGTTAAAGTGTTGTCTATTCATATAGGCATTTATTTGGTAAAGACCATGAATGACTATGCAAGACCTGTGCCACTACTCTACCAGAAGCGGCATGGAGGATTTTCCCCTTCCTTTTCATTTAGGATACAGTTTCTTCTGTCTCAACTTGTACTTGGAACAGATGAGTTTCCAAGTTCCATATCTTTAACATTCTATCTATATCCACCTCACTTGGAATACAGAAGAATATATCAACAGAATTATAATGTCTAGAGCTAGCTTTTCCAGATCCTTCTCCTTTTTACTGCATCTCTGATCTAGATATCCTCTGGAGATTTTCATTCAAAATAACCACAGTTTCTTTGAAAAGGGATTTTCGCTTATAAGCATGTGGTGGCATTAGACTGATAGATGAGTCTGAAAGAGCTGAGTGATGTGGTATTGTGAACAATGTAATAGTTCTTTAGGTATCGGAATTCAGTTGTTGACAGAAACATTAAGATCTTCTTTACAGGTAGCTTGTTATCAAGGAAAGATAATTTTAATAATGGGGAATCCCTGCGCTCGGCATGTAGTGTAAATGGAAAAATTGATCAAAACATACAAAAAGCTCCACAGACTTTGTGCTCCAGTGGCGCACTCGGTTAGCGCGCGGTACTTATAAAGCAGTATCTGATAAGCAATGCCGAGGTTGTGAGTTCAAGCCTCACCTGGAGCAACCTTATGATTCGATCATATCTGTTTTCAAGACCTTTCTTAAACATTCTCTCTAGATTGCCAGCATTTAGAATACTCAAGAAAAAATGATCAGAAATATAAGGTCATCTGCTAGCTGTTCCAGATTCTCCTACACTTACTTATTCTATAAAGCAGATTTCCTCTGGAGAGTGGCATTCTAAAATTCCTGTGTTTTCTAATGAACTGGCTATTACCTTATAAGCACATGCGGCATTCAACTTTTGGGTGAGTCCAAAAGAGCTGAGGGTTGTGGGACACTGGACAATATATCAATGTTTTAGACATCAGCAGTCAGTTGTTGCAAGAAAGATTATGATCTTCATTGGAGGTAGGCTGTTATCCAGCACAAGAAATTTTACAAGTGGGGAAGGGGTTGAGTCATTTCAAGACACTTTTGGAAGAGGAATGCCGTATGTCTTGCATGCTCAAATTGGAACATCAACATTTCTATCTCTTTAGCACTATGAAGTCGCCACTGTGTGGATTATGTGAAATCTTGAATTATTGAAACAAAGAATTGCCAGATGTTCAAAACTGAAATAATTCTTGTTGGAAACTGGTCATTGTCGCTAGCTTAATGAGGTTCCACTTAACCTGGAGTAGGGTACTGTTGTGAGGTGAACTCTCTTTTTTCTATATTTGTGTATTATGTGATTATATGTGCTGAACTTGAGTTGATCTCTTTTTATCGACATTGCTTTGTTTTTTTAATCAGTTGATTCCATAAAAGTTCCAGTTATGGACTCTTCAACCTTTTCACCTTCTTCACCTAAGCCACAGTGGCCTAATGGATAAGGCACTGGCCTCCTAAGCCAGGGATTGTGGGTTCAAGTCCCATCTGGGGTGGAAGATACTTTCTTTGCTGTCTCCTTTGTTATACCAGAGTAGATCTTGTTGAAAAGAAACTTCTATGCATTTGGCAATTCCCAAACCCTCAGCCAGTGCTTGAGGGTTCAAGACCCATGTCTGGAGGTTGCTGCTGTTTATTTCATTGAAGTGTCATTTAGGACAAAAAAGTCAATAACGTGAACAAAACTTCATGACATTATGAAATCCACTTGAAATATTTAACATTAATATGGATTTTACCTTCTACATCCCAGAATTGCCTTTGTACATTGCACACCCCTCTGGAAGTCAAAGGCATGAAGAAGACAATCTGTATATGACTGCCTATTTGGAAATTTGGTGTTCCTGCATTTTGAACATGCTCTCTGGTCTATCCTCTTCTTATTGTTGTTTCCATGGACCTACAACTTACGTTCATGGTTTATTGGCCTGTGTTTTGGACATATTGGCTTTCAAGTCTCAACTAGTTATTGAATTGTGGTTTTTATGATGTTAAAGTGTTGTCTATTCATATAGGCATTTATTTGGTAAAGACCATGAATGACTATGCAAGACCTGTGCCACTACTCTACCAGAAGCGGCATGGAGGATTTTCCCCTTCCTTTTCATTTAGGATACAGTTTCTTCTGTCTCAACTTGTACTTGGAACAGATGAGTTTCCAAGTTCCATATCTTTAACATTCTATCTATATCCACCTCACTTGGAATACAGAAGAATATATCAACAGAATTATAATGTCTAGAGCTAGCTTTTCCAGATCCTTCTCCTTTTTACTGCATCTCTGATCTAGATATCATCTGGAGATTTTCATTCAAAATAACCACAGTTTCTTTGAAAAGGGATTTTCGCTTATAAGCATGTGGTGCCATTAGACTGATAGATGAGTCTGAAAGAGCTGAGTGATGTGGTATTGTGAACAATGTAATAGTTCTTTAGGTATCGGAATTCAGTTGTTGCCAGAAACATGAAGATCTTCTTTACAGGTAGCTTGTTATCAAGGAAAGATAATTTTAATAATGGGGAATCCCTGCGCTCGGCATGTAGTGTAAATGGAAAAATTGATCAAAACATACAAAAAGCTCCACAGTCTTTGTGCTCCTGTGGCGCAATCGGTTAGCACGCGGTACTTATAAAGCAGTATCTGATAAGCAATGCCGAGGTTGTGAGTTCAAGCCTCACCTGGAGCAACCTTTTGATTCGATCATATCTGTTTTCAAGACCTTTCTTAAACATTCTCTCTAGATTGCCAGCATTTAGAATACTCAAGAAAAAATGATCAGAAATATAAGGTCATCTGCTAGCTGTTCCAGATTCTCCTACACTTACTTATTCTATAAAGCAGATTTCCTCTGGAGAGTGGCATTCTAAAATTGCTGTGTTTTCTAATGAACTGGCTATTACCTTATAAGCACATGCGGCATTCAACTTTTGGGTGAGTCCAAAAGAGCTGAGGGTTGTGGGACACTGGACAATATATCAATGTTTTAGACATCAGCAGTCAGTTGTTGCAAGAAAGATTATGATCTTCATTGGAGGTAGGCTGTTATCCAGCACAAGAAATTTTACAAGTGGGGAAGGGGTTGAGTCATTTCAAGACACTTTTGGAAGAGGAATGCCGTATGTCTTGCATGCTCAAATTGGAACATCAACATTTCTATCTCTTTAGCACTATGAAGTCGCCACTGTGTGGATTATGTGAAATCTTGAATTATTGAAACAAAGAATTGCCAGATGTTTAAAAAATGAAATAATTCTTGTTGGAAACTGGTCATTGTCGCTAGCTTAATGAGGTTCCACTTAACCTGGAGTAGGGTACTGTTGTGAGGTGAACTCTCTTTTTTCTATATTTGTGTATTATGTGATTATATGTGCTGAACTTGAGTTGATCTCTTTTTATCGACATTGCTTTGTTTTTTTAATCAGTTGATTCCATAAAAGTTTCAGTTATGGACTCTTCAACCTTTTCACCTTCTTCACCTAAGCCCCAGTGGCCTAATGGATAAGGCACTGGCCTCCTAAGCCAGGGATTGTGGGTTCAAGTCCCATCTAGGGTGGAAGATACTTTCTTTGCTGTCTCCTTTGTTATACCAGAGTAGACCTTGTTGAAAAGAAACTTCTATGAATTTGGCAATTCCCAAACCCTCAGCCAGTGCTTGAGGGTTCAAGACCCATGTCTGGAGGTTGCTGCTGTTTATTTCATTGAAGTGTCATTTAGGACAAAAAAGTCAATAACGTGAACAAAACTTCATGACATTATGAAATCCACTTGAAATATTTAACATTAATATGGATTTTACTTTCTACATCCCAGAATTGCCTTTGTACATTGCACACCCCTCTGGAAGTCAAAGGCATGAAGAAGACAATCTGTATATGACTGCCTATTTGGAAATTTGGTGTTCCTGCATTTTGAACATGCTCTCTGGTCTATCCTCTTCTTATTGTTGTTTCCATGGACCTACAACTTACGTTCATGGTTTATTGGCCTGTGTTTTGGACATATTGGCTTTCAAGTCTCAACTAGTTATTGAATTGTGGTTTTTATGATGTTAAAGTGTTGTCTATTCATATAGGCATTTATTTGGTAAAGACCATGAATGACTATGCAAGACCTGTGCCACTACTCTACCAGAAGCGGCATGGAGGATTTTCCCCTTCCTTTTCATTTAGGATACAGTTTCTTCTGTCTCAACTTGTACTTGGAACAGATGAGTTTCCAAGTTCCATATCTTTAACATTCTATCTATATCCACCTCATTTGGAATACAGAAGAATATATCAACAGAATTATAATGTCTAGAGCTAGCTTTTCCAGATCCTTCTCCTTTTTACTGCATCTCTGATCTAGATATCCTTTGGAGATTTTCATTCAAAATAACCACAGTTTCTTTGAAAAGGGATTTTCGCTTATAAGCATGTGGTGGCATTAGACTGATAGATGAGTCTGAAAGAGCTGAGTGATGTGGTATTGTGAACAATGTAATAGTTCTTTAGGTATCGGAATTCAGTTGTTGCCAGAAACATTAAGATCTTCTTTACAGGTAGCTTGTTATCAAGGAAAGATAATTTTAATAATGGGGAATCCCTGCGCTCGGCATGTAGTGTAAATGGAAAAATTGATCAAAACATACAAAAAGCTCCACAGACTTTGTGCTCCAGTGGCGCAATCGGTTAGCGCGCGGTACTTATAAAGCAGTATCTGATAAGCAATGCCGAGGTTGTGAATTCAAGCCTCACCTGGAGCAACCTTTTGATTCGATCATATCTGTTTTCAAGACCTTTCTTAAACATTCTCTCTAGATTGCCAGCATTTAGAATACTCAAGAAAAAATGATCAGAAATATAAGGTCATCTGCTAGCTGTTCCAGATTCTCCTACACTTACTTATTCTATAAAGCAGATTTCCTCTGGAGAGTGGCATTCTAAAATTGCTGTGTTTTCTAATGAACTGGCTATTACCTTATAAGCACATGCGGCATTCAACTTTTGGGTGAGTCCAAAAGAGCTGAGGGTTGTGGGACACTGGACAATATATCAATGTTTTAGACATCAGCAGTCAGTTGTTGCAAGAAAGATTATGATCTTCATTGGAGGTAGGCTGTTATCCAGCACAAGAAATTTTACAAGTGGGGAAGGGGTTGAGTCATTTCAAGACACTTTTGGAAGAGGAATGCCGTATGTCTTGCATGCTCAAATTGGAACATCAACATTTCTATCTCTTTAGCACTATGAAGTCGCCACTGTGTGGATTATGTGAAATCTTGAATTATTGAAACAAAGAATTGCCAGATGTTCAAAACTGAAATAATTCTTGTTGGAAACTGGTCATTGTCGCTAGCTTAATGAGGTTCCACTTAACCTGGAGTAGGGTACTGTTGTGAGGTGAACTCTCTTTTTTCTATATTTGTGTATTATGTGATTATATGTGCTGAACTTGAGTTGATCTCTTTTTATCGACATTGCTTTGTTTTTTTAATCAGTTGATTCCATAAAAGTTCCAGTTATGGACTCTTCAACCTTTTCACCTTCTAATCCTAAGCCCCAGTGGCCTAATGGATAAGGCACTGGCCTCCTAAGCCAGGGATTGTGGTTTCAAGTCCCATCTGGGGTGGAAGATACTTTCTTTGATGTCTCCTTTGTTATACCAGAGTAGACCTTGTTGAAAAGAAACTTCTATGCATTTGGCAATTCCCAAACCCTCACCCAGTGCTTGAGGGTTCAAGACCCATGTCTGGAGGTTGCTGCTGTTTATTTCATTGAAGTGTCATTTAGGACAAAAAAGTCAATAACGTGAACAAAACTTCATGACATTATGAAATCCACTTGAAATATTTAACATTAATATGGATTTTACCTTCTACATCCCAGAATTGCCTTTGTACATTGCACACCCCTCTGGAAGTCAAAGGCATGAAGAAGACAATCTGTATATGACTGCCTATTTGGAAATTTGGTGTTCCTGCATTTTGAACATGCTCTCTGGTCTATCCTCTTCTTCTTGCTGTTTCCATGGACCTACAATTACGTTCATGGTTTATTGGCCTGTGTTTTGGACATATTGGCTTTCAACTCTCAACTAGTTATTGAATTGTGGTTTTTATGATGTTAAAGTGTTGTCTATTCATATAGGCATTTATTTGGTAAAGACCATGAATGACTATGCAAGACCTGTGCCACTACTCTACCAGAAGCGGCATGGAGGATTTTCCCCTTCCTTTTCATTCAGGATACAGTTTCTTCTGTCTCAACTTGTACTTGGAACAGATGAGTTTCCAAGTTCCATATCTTTAACATTCTATCTATATCCACCTCACTTGGAATACAGAAGAATATATCAACAGAATTATAATGTCTAGAGCTAGCTTTTCCAGATCCTTCTCCTTTTTACTGCATCTCTGATCTAGATATCCTCTGGAGATTTTCATTCAAAATAACCACAGTTTCTTTGAAAAGGGATTTTCGCTTATAAGCATGTGGTGGCATTAGACTGATAGATGAGTCTGAAAGAGCTGAGTGATGTGGTATTGTGAACAATGTAATAGTTCTTTAGGTATCGGAATTCAGTTGTTGCCAGAAACATTAAGATCTTCTTTACAGGTAGCTTGTTATCAAGGAAAGATAATTTTAATAATGGGGAATCCCTGCGCTCGGCATGTAGTGTAAATGGAAAAATTGATCAAAACATACAAAAAGCTCCCCAGCCTTTGTGCTCCAGTGGCGCAATTGGTTAGCGCGCAGTACTTATAAAGCAGTATCTGATAAGCAATGTCGAGGTTGTGAGTTCAAGCCTCACCTGGAGCAACCTTTTGATTCGATCATATCTGTTTTCAAGACCTTTCTTAAACATTCTCTCTAGATTGCCAGCATTTAGAATACTCAAGAAAAAATGATCAGAAATATAAGGTCATCTGCTAGCTGTTCCAGATTCTCCTACACTTACTTATTCTATAAAGCAGATTTCCTCTGGAGAGTGGCATTCTAAAATTGCTGTGTTTTCTAATGAACTGGCTATTACCTTATAAGCACATGCGGCATTCAACTTTTGGGTGAGTCCAAAAGAGCTGAGGGTTGTGGGACACTGGACAATATATCAGTGTTTTAGACATCAGCAGTCAGTTGTTGCAAGAAAGATTATGATCTTCATTGGAGGTAGGCTGTTATCCAGCACAAGAAATTTTACAAGTGGGGAAGGGGTTGAGTCATTTCAAGACACTTTTGGAAGAGGAATGCCGTATGTCTTGCATGCTCAAATTGGAACATCAACATTTCTATCTCTTTAGCACTATGAAGTCGCCACTGTGTGGATTATGTGAAATCTTGAATTATTGAAACAAAGAATTGCCAGATGTTCAAAACTGAAATAATTCTTGTTGGAAACTGGTCATTGTCGCTAGCTTAATGAGGTTCCACTTAACCTGGAGTAGGGTACTGTTGTGAGGTGAACTCTCTTTTTTCTATATTTGTGTATTATGTGATTATATCTGCTGAACTTGAGTTGATCTCTTTTTATCGACATTGCTTTGTTTTTTTAATCAGTTGATTCCATAAAAGTTCCAGTTATGGACTCTTCAACCTTTTCACCTTCTTCACCTAAGCCCCCGGGGCCTAATGGATAAGGCACTGGGCTCCTAAGCCAGGGATTGTGGGTTCAAGTCCCATCTGGGGTGGAAGATACTTTCTTTGCTGTCTCCTTTGTTATACCAGAGTAGACCTTGTTGAAAAGAAACTTCTATGCATTTGGCAATTCCCAAACCCTCAGCCAGTGCTTGAGGGTTTAAGACCCATGTCTGGAGGTTGCTGCTGTTTATTTCATTGAAGTGTCATTTAGGACAAAAAAGTCAATAACATGAACAAAACTTCATGACATTATGAAATCCACTTGAAATAT
This sequence comes from Rhinophrynus dorsalis, assembly GCA_037306005.1. NCBI lineage: Eukaryota > Metazoa > Chordata > Amphibia > Anura > Rhinophrynidae > Rhinophrynus > Rhinophrynus dorsalis. The sequence continues at coordinate 541,055,802 of CM074721.1, read as the reverse complement.
TTAACATTAATATGGATTTTACCTTCTACATCCCAGAATTGCCTTTGTACATTGCACACCCCTCTGGAAGTCAAAGGCATGAAGAAGACAATCTGTATATGACTGCCTATTTGGAAATTTGGTGTTCCTGCATTTTGAACATGCTCTCTGGTCTATCCTCTTCTTATTGTTGTTTCCATGGACCTACAACTTACGTTCATGGTTTATTGGCCTGTGTTTTGGACATATTGGCTTTCAAGACTCAACTAGTTATTGAATTGTGGTTTTTATGATGTTAAAGTGTTGTCTATTCATATAGGCATTTATTTGGTAAAGACCATGAATGACTATGCAAGACCTGTGCCACTACTCTACCAGAAGCGGCATGGAGGATTTTCCCCTTCCTTTTCATTTAGGATACAGTTTCTTCTGTCTCAACTTGTACTTGGAACAGATGAGTTTCCAAGTTCCATATCTTTAACATTCTATCTATATCCACCTCACTTGGAATACAGAAGAATATATCAACAGAATTATAAGGTCTAGAGCTAGCTTTTCCACATCCTTCTCCTTTTTACTGCATCTCTGATCTAGATATCCTCTGGAGATTTTCATTCAAAATAACCACAGTTTCTTTGAAAAGGGATTTTCGCTTATAAGCATGTGGTGGCATTAGACTGATAGATGAGTCTGAAAGAGCTGAGTGATGTGGTATTGTGAACAATGTAATAGTTCTTTAGGTATCGGAATTCAGTTGTTGACAGAAACATTAAGATCTTCTTTACAGGTAGCTTGTTATCAAGGAAAGATAATTTTAATAATGGGGAATCCCTGCGCTCGGCATGTAGTGTAAATGGAAAAATTGATCAAAACATACAAAAAGCTCCACAGACTTTGTGCTCCAGTGGCGCAATCGGTTAGCGCGCGGTACTTATAAAGCAGTATCTGATAAGCAATGCCGAGGTTGTGAGTTCAAGCCTCACCTGGAGCAACCTTTTGATTCGATCATATCTGTTTTCAAGACCTTTCTTAAACATTCTTTCTAGATTGCCAGCATTTAGAATACTCAAGAAATAATGATCAGAAATATAAGGTCATCTGCTAGCTGTTCCAGATTCTCCTACACTTACTTATTCTATAAAGCAGATTTCCTCTGGAGAGTGGCATTCTAAAATTGCTGTGTTTTCTAATGAACTGGCTATTACCTTATAAGCACATGCGGCATTCAACTTTTGGGTGAGTCCAAAAGAGCTGAGGGTTGTGGGACACTGGACAATATATCAGTGTTTTAGACATCAGCAGTCAGTTGTTGCAAGAAAGATTATGATCTTCATTGGAGGTAGGCTGTTATCCAGCACAAGAAATTTTACAAGTGGGGAAGGGGTTGAGTCATTTCAAGACACTTTTGGAAGAGGAATGCCGTATGTCTTGCATGCTCAAATTGGAACATCAACATTTCTATCTCTTTAGCACTATGAAGTCGCCACTGTGTGGATTATGTGAAATATTGAATTATTGAAACAAAGAATTGCCAGATGTTCAAAACTGAAATAATTCTTGTTGGAAACTGGTCATTGTCGCTAGCTTAATGAGGTTCCACTTAACCTGGAGTAGGGTACTGTTGTGAGGTGAACTCTCTTTTTTCTATATTTGTGTATTATGTGATTATATGTGCTGAACTTGAGTTGATCTCTTTTTATCGACATTGCTTTGTTTTTTTAATCAGTTGATTCCATAAAAGTTCCAGTTATGGACTCTTCAACCTTTTCACCTTCTTCACCTAAGCCCCAGTGGCCTAATGGATAAAGCACTGGCCTCCTAAGCTAGGGATTGTGGGTTCAAGTCCCATCTGGGGTGGAAGATACTTTCTTTGCTGTCTCCTTTGTTACACCAGAGTAGACCTTGTTGAAACGAAACTTCTATGCATTTGGCAATACCCAAACCCTCAGCCAGTGCTTCAGGGTTCAAGACCCATGTCTGGAGGTTGCTGCTGTTTATTTCATTGAAGTGTCATTTAGGACAAAAAAGTCAATAACGTGAACAAAACTTCATGACATTACGAAATCCACTTGAAATATTTAACATTAATATGGATTTTACCTTCTACATCCCAGAATTGCCTTTGTACATTGCACACCCCTCTGGAAGTCAAAGGCATGAAGAAGACAATCTGTATATGACTGCCTATTTGGAAATTTGGTGTTCCTGCATTTTGAACATGCTCTCTGGTCTATCCTCTTCTTATTGTTGTTTCCATGGACCTACAACTTACGTTCATGGTTTATTGGCCTGTGTTTTGGACATATTGGCTTTCAAGTCTCAACTAGTTATTGAATTGTGGTTTTTATGATGTTAAAGTGTTGTCTATTCATATAGGCATTTATTTGGTAAAGACCATGAATGACTATGCAAGACCTGTGCCACTACTCTACCAGAAGCGGCATGGAGGATTTTCCCCTTCCTTTTCATTTAGGATACAATTTCTTCTGTCTCAACTTGTACTTGGAACAGATGAGTTTCCAAGTTCCATATCTTTAACATTCTATCTATATCCACCTCACTTGGAATACAGAAGAATATATCAACAGAATTATAATGTTTAGAGCTAGCTTTTCCAGATCCTTCTCCTTTTTACTGCATCTCTGATCTAGATATCCTTTGGAGATTTTCATTCAAAATAACCACAGTTTCTTTGAAAAGGGATTTTCGCTTATAAGCATGTGGTGGCATTAGACTGATAGATGAGTCTGAAAGAGCTGAGTGATGTGGTATTGTGAACAATGTAATAGTTCTTTAGGTATCGGAATTCAGTTGTTGCCAGAAACATTAAGATCTTCTTTACAGGTAGCTTGTTATCAAGGAAAGATAATTTTAATAATGGGGAATCCCTGCGCTCGGCATGTAGTGTAAATGGAAAAATTGATCAAAACATACAAAAAGCTCCACAGACTTTGTGCTTCAGTGGCGCAATCGGTTAGCGCGCGGTGCTTCTAAAGCAGTATCTGATAAGCAATGCCGAGGTTGTGAGTTCAAGCCTCACCTGGAGCAACCTTTTGATTCGATCATATCTGTTTTCAACACCTTTCTTAAACATTCTCTCTAGATTGCCAGCATTTAGAATACTCAAGAAAAAATTATCAGAAATATAAGGTCATCTGCTAGCTGTTCCAGATTCTCCTACACTTACTTATTCTATAAAGCAGATTTCCTCTGGAGAGTGGCATTCTAAAATTGCTGTGTTTTCTAATGAACTGGCTATTACCTTATAAGCACATGCGGCATTCAACTTTTGGGTGAGTCCAAAAGAGCTGAGGGTTGTGGGACACTGGACAATATAACAATGTTTTAGACATCAGCAGTCAGTTGTTGCAAGAAAGATTATGATCTTCATTGGAGGTAGGCTGTTATCCAGCACAAGAAATTTTACAAGTGGGGAAGGGGTTGAGTCATTTCAAGACACTTTTGGAAGAGGAATGCCGTATGTCTTGCATGCTCAAATTGGAACATCAACATTTCTATCTCTTTAGCACTATGAAGTCGCCACTGTGTGGATTATGTGAAATCTTGAATTATTGAAACAAAGAATTGCCAGATGTTCAAAACTGAAATAATTCTTGTTGGAAACTGGTCATTGTCGCTAGCTTAATGAGGTTCCACTTAACCTGGAGTAGGGTACTGTTGTGAGGTGAACTCTCTTTTTTCTATATTTGTGTATTATGTGATTATATGTGCTGAACTTGAGTTGATCTCTTTTTATCGACATTGCTTTGTTTTTTTAATCAGTTGATTCCATAAAAGTTCCAGTTATGGACTCTTCAACCTTTTCACCTTCTTCACCTAAGCCCCAGTGGCCTAATGGATAAGGCACTGGCCTCCTAAGCCAGGGATTGTGGGTTCAAGTCCCATCTGGGGTGGAAGATACTTTCTTTGCTGTCTCCTTAGTTATACCGGAGTAGACCTTGTTGAAAAGAAACTTCTATGCATTTGGCAATTCCCAAACCCTCAGGCAGTGCTTGAGGGTTCAAGACCCATGTCTGGAGGTTGCTGCTGTTTATTTCATTGAAGTGTCATTTAGGACAAAAAAGTCAATAACGTGAACAAAACTTCATGACATTATGAAATCCACGTGAAATATTTAACATAATATGGATTTTACCTTCTACATCCCAGAATTGCCTTTGTACATTGCACACCCCTCTGGAAGTCAATGGCATGAAGAAGACAATCTGTATATGACTGCCTATTTGGAAATTTGGTGTTCCTGCATTTTGAACATGCTCTCTGGTCTATCCTCTTCTTATTGTTGTTTCCATGGACCTACAACTTACGTTCATGGTTTATTGGCCTGTGTTTTGGACATATTGGCTTTCAAGTCTCAACTAGTTATTGAATTGTGGTTTTTATGATGTTAAAGTGTTGTCTATTCATATAGGCATTTATTTGGTAAAGACCATGAATGACTATGCAAGACCTGTGCCACTACTCTACCAGAAGCGGCATGGAGGATTTTCCCCTTCCTTGTCATTTAGGATACAGTTTCTTCTGTCTCAACTTGTACTTGGAACAGATGAGTTTCCAAGTTCCATATCTTTAACATTCTATCTATATCCACCTCATTTGGAATACAGAAGAATATATCAACAGAATTATAATGTCTAGAGCTAGCTTTTCCAGATCCTTCTCCTTTTTACTGCATCTCTGATCTAGATATCCTTTGGAGATTTTCATTCAAAATAACCACAGTTTCTTTGAAAAGGGATTTTCGCTTATAAGCATGTGGTGGCATTAGACTGATAGATGAGTCTGAAAGAGCTGAGTGATGTGGTATTGTGAACAATGTAATAGTTCTTTAGGTATCGGAATTCAGTTGTTGCCAGAAACATTAAGATCTTCTTTACAGGTAGCTTGTTATCAAGGAAAGATAATTTTAATAATGGGGAATCCCTGCGCTCGGCATGTAGTGTAAATGGAAAAATTGATCAAAACATACAAAAAGCTCCCCAGACTTCGTGCTCCAGTGGCGCAATCGGTTAGCGCGCGGTACTTATAAAGCAGTATCTGATAAGCAATGCTGAGGTTGTGAGTTCAAGCCTCACCTGGAGCAACCTTTTGATTCGATCATATCTGTTTTCAAGACCTTTCTTAAACATTCTCTCTAGATTGCCAGCATTTAGAATACTCAAGAAAAAATGATCAGAAATATAAGGTCATCTGCTAGCTGTTCCAGATTCTCCTACACTTACTTATTCTATAAAGCAGATTTCCTCTGGAGAGTGGCATTCTAAAATTGCTGTGTTTTCTAATGAACTGGCAATTACCTTATAAGCACATGCGGCATTCAACTTTTGGGTGAGTCCAAAAGAGCTGAGGGTTGTGGGACACTGGACAATATATCAATGTTTTAGACATCAGCAGTCAGTTGTTGCAAGAAAGATTATGATCTTCATTGGAGGTAGGCTGTTATCCAGCACAAGAAATTTTACAAGTGGGGAAGGGGTTGAGTCATTTCAAGACACTTTTGGAAGAGGAATGCCGTATGTCTTGCATGCTCAAATTGGAACATCAACATTTCTATCTCTTTAGAACTATGAAGTCGCCACTGTGTGGATTATGTGAAATCTTGAATTATTGAAACAAAGAATTGCCAGATGTTCAAAACTGAAATAATTCTTGTTGGAAACTGGTCATTGTCGCTAGCTTAATGAGGTTCCACTTAACCTGGAGTAGGGTACTGTTGTGAGGTGAACTCTCTTTTTTCTATATTTGTGTATTATGTGATTATATGTGCTGAACTTGAGTTGATCTCTTTTTATCGACATTGCTTTGTTTTTTTAATCAGTTGATTCCATAAAAGTTCCAGTTATGGACTTTTCAACCTTTTCACCTTCTTCACCTTCTTCACCTAAGCCCCAGTGGCCTAATGGATAAGGCACTGGCCTCCTAAGCCAGGGATTGTGGGTTCAAGTCCCATCTGGGGTGGAAGATACTTTCTTTGCTGTCTCCTTTGTTATACCAGAGTAGACCTTGTTGAAAAGAAACTTCTATGCATTTGGCAATTCCCAAACCCTCAGCCAGTGCTTGAGGGTTCAAGACCCATGTCTGGAGGTTGCTGCTGTTTATTTCATTGAAGTGTCATTTAGGACAAAAAAGTCAATAACGTGAACAAAACTTCATGACATTATGAAATCCACTTGAAATATTTAACATTAATATGGATTTTACCTTCTACATCCCAGAATTGCCTTTGTACATTGCACACCCCTCTGGAAGTCAAAGGCATGAAGAAGACAATCTGTATATGACTGCCTATTTGGAAATTTGGTGTTCCTGCATTTTGAACATGCTCTCTGGTCTATCCTCTTCTTATTGTTGTTTCCATGGACCTACAACTTACGTTCATGGTTTATTGGCCTGTGTTTTGGACATATTGGCTTTCAAGTCTCAACTAGTTATTGAATTGTGGTTTTTATGATGTTAAAGTGTTGTCTATTCATATAGGCATTTATTTGGTAAAGACCATGAATGACTATGCAAGACCTGTGCCACTACTCTACCAGAAGCGGCATGGAGGATTTTCCCCTTCCTTTTCATTTAGGATACAGTTTCTTCTGTCTCAACTTGTACTTGGAACAGATGAGTTTCCAAGTTCCATATCTTTAACATTCTATCTATATCCACCTCACTTGGAATACAGAAGAATATATCAACAGAATTATAATGTCTAGAGCTAGCTTTTCCAGATCCTTCTCCTTTTTACTGCATCTCTGATCTAGATATCCTCTGGAGATTTTCATTCAAAATAACCACAGTTTCTTTGAAAAGGGATTTTCGCTTATAAGCATGTGGTGGCATTAGACTGATACATGAGTCTGAAAGAGCTGAGTGATGTGGTATTGTGAACAATGTAATAGTTCTTTAGGTATCGGAATTCAGTTGTTGACAGAAACATTAAGATCTTCTTTACAGGTAGCTTGTTATCAAGGAAAGATAATTTTAATAATGGGGAATCCCTGCGCTCGGCATGTAGTGTAAATGGAAAAATTGATCAAAACATACAAAAAGCTCCACAGACTTTGTGCTCCAGTGGCGCAATCGGTTAGCGCGCGGTACTTATAAAGCAGTATCTGATAAGCAATGCCGAGGTTGTGAGTTCAAGTCTCACCTGGAGCAACCTTTTGATTCGATCATATCTGTTTTCAAGACCTTTCTTAAACATTCTCTCTAGATTGCTAGCATTTAGAATACTCAAGAAAAAATGATCAGAAATATAAGGTCATCTGCTAGCTGTTCCAGATTCTCCTACACTTACTTATTCTATAAAGCAGATTTCCTCTGGAGAGTGGCATTCTAAAATTGCTGTGTTTTCTAATGAACTGGCTATTACCTTATAAGCACATGCGGCATTCAACTTTTGGGTGAGTCCAAAAGAGCTGAGGGTTGTGGGACACTGGACAATATATCAATGTTTTAGACATCAGCTGTCAGTTGTTGCAAGAAAGATTATGATCTTCATTGGAGGTAGGCTGTTATCCAGCACAAGAAATTTTACAAGTGGGGAAGGGGTTGAGTCATTTCAAGACACTTTTGGAAGAGGAATGCCGTATGTCTTGCATGCTCAAATTGGAACATCAACATTTCTATCTCTTTAGCACTATGAAGTCGCCACTGTGTGGATTATGTGAAATCTTGAATTATTGAAACAAAGAATTGCCAGATGTTCAAAACTGAAATAATTCTTGTTGGAAACTGGTCATTGTCGCTAGCTTAATGAGGTTCCACTTAACCTGGAGTAGGGTACTGTTGTGAGGTGAACTCTCTTTTTTCTATATTTGTGTATTATGTGATTATATGTGCTGAACTTGAGTTGATCTCTTTTTATCGACATTGCTTTGTTTTTTTAATCAGTTGATTCCATAAAAGTTCCAGTTATGGACTCTTCAACCTTTTCACCTTCTTCACCTAAGCCCCAGTGGCCTAATGGATAAGGCACTGGCCTCCTAAGCCAGGGATTGTGGGTTCAAGTCCCATCTGGGGTGGAAGTTGCTTTCTTTGCTGTCTCCTTTGTTATACCAGAGTAGACCTTGTTGAAAAGAAACTTCTATGCATTTGGCAATTCCCAAACCCTCAGCCAGTGCTTGAGGGTTCAAGACCCATGTCTGGAGGTTGCTGCTGTTTATTTCATTGAAGTGTCATTTAGGACAAAAAAGTCAATAACGTGAACAAAACTTCATGACATTATGAAATCCACTTGAAATATTTAACATTAATATGGATTTTACCTTCTACATCCCAGAATTGCCTTTGTACATTGCACACCCCTCTGGAAGTCAAAGGCATGAAGAAGACAATCTGTATATGACTGCCTATTTGGAAATTTGGTGTTCCTGCATTTTGAACATGCTCTCTGGTCTATCCTCTTCTTATTGTTGTTTCCATGGACCTACAACTTACGTTCATGGTTTATTGGCCTGTGTTTTGGACATATTGGCTTTCAAGTCTCAACTAGTTATTGAATTGTGGTTTTTATGATGTTAAAGTGTTGTCTATTCATATAGGCATTTATTTGGTAAAGACCATGAATGACTATGCAAGACCTGTGCCACTACTCTACCAGAAGCGGCATGGAGGATTTTCCCCTTCCTTTTCATTTAGGATACAGTTTCTTCTGTCTCAACTTGTACTTGGAACAGATGAGTTTCCAAGTTCCATATCTTTAACATTCTATCTATATCCACCTCACTTGGAATACAGAAGAATATATCAACAGAATTATAATGTCTAGAGCTAGCTTTTCCAGATCCTTCTCCTTTTTACTGCATCTCTGATCTAGATATCCTCTGGAGATTTTCATTCAAAATAACCACAGTTTCTTTGAAAAGGGATTTTCGCTTATAAGCATGTGGTGGCATTAGACTGATACATGAGTCTGAAAGAGCTGAGTGATGTGGTATTGTGAACAATGTAATAGTTCTTTAGGTATCGGAATTCAGTTGTTGACAGAAACATTAAGATCTTCTTTACAGGTAGCTTGTTATCAAGGAAAGATAATTTTAATAATGGGGAATCCCTGCGCTCGGCATGTAGTGTAAATGGAAAAATTGATCAAAACATACAAAAAGCTCCACAGACTTTGTGCTCCAGTGGCGCAATCGGTTAGCGCGCGGTACTTATAAAGCAGTATCTGATAAGCAATGCCGAGGTTGTGAGTTCAAGTCTCACCTGGAGCAACCTTTTGATTCGATCATATCTGTTTTCAAGACCTTTCTTAAACATTCTCTCTAGATTGCTAGCATTTAGAATACTCAAGAAAAAATGATCAGAAATATAAGGTCATCTGCTAGCTGTTCCAGATTCTCCTACACTTACTTATTCTATAAAGCAGATTTCCTCTGGAGAGTGGCATTCTAAAATTGCTGTGTTTTCTAATGAACTGGCTATTACCTTATAAGCACATGCGGCATTCAACTTTTGGGTGAGTCCAAAAGAGCTGAGGGTTGTGGGACACTGGACAATATATCAATGTTTTAGACATCAGCTGTCAGTTGTTGCAAGAAAGATTATGATCTTCATTGGAGGTAGGCTGTTATCCAGCACAAGAAATTTTACAAGTGGGGAAGGGGTTGAGTCATTTCAAGACACTTTTGGAAGAGGAATGCCGTATGTCTTGCATGCTCAAATTGGAACATCAACATTTCTATCTCTTTAGCACTATGAAGTCGCCACTGTGTGGATTATGTGAAATCTTGAATTATTGAAACAAAGAATTGCCAGATGTTCAAAACTGAAATAATTCTTGTTGGAAACTGGTCATTGTCGCTAGCTTAATGAGGTTCCACTTAACCTGGAGTAGGGTACTGTTGTGAGGTGAACTCTCTTTTTTCTATATTTGTGTATTATGTGATTATATGTGCTGAACTTGAGTTGATCTCTTTTTATCGACATTGCTTTGTTTTTTTAATCAGTTGATTCCATAAAAGTTCCAGTTATGGACTCTTCAACCTTTTCACCTTCTTCACCTAAGCCCCAGTGGCCTAATGGATAAGGCACTGGCCTCCTAAGCCAGGGATTGTGGGTTCAAGTCCCATCTGGGGTGGAAGTTGCTTTCTTTGCTGTCTCCTTTGTTATACCAGAGTAGACCTTGTTGAAAAGAAACTTCTATGCATTTGGCAATTCCCAAACCCTCAGCCAGTGCTTGAGGGTTCAAGACCCATGTCTGGAGGTTGCTGCTGTTTATTTCATTGAAGTGTCATTTAGGACAAAAAAGTCAATAACGTGAACAAAACTTCATGACATTATGAAATCCAGTTGAAATATTTAACATTAATATGGATTTTACCTTCTACATCCCAGAATTGCCGTTGTACATTGCACACCCCTCTGGAAGTCAAAGGATGAAGAAGACAATCTGTATATGACTGCCTATTTGGAAATTTGGTGTTCCTGCATTTTGAACATGCTCTCTGGTCTATCCTCTTCTTATTGTTGTTTCCATGGACCTACAACTTACGTTCATGGTTTATTGGCCTGTGTTTTGGACATATTGGCTTTCAAGTCTCAACTAGTTATTCAATTGTGGTTTTTATGATGTTAAAGTGTTGTCTATTCATATAGGCATTTATTTGGTAAAGACCATGAATGACTATGCAAGACCTGTGCCACTACTCTACCAGAAGCGGCATGGAGGATTTTCCCCTTCCTTTTCATTTAGGATACAGTTTCTTCTGTCTCAACTTGTACTTGGAACAGATGAGTTTCCAAGTTCCATATCTTTAACATTCTATCTATATCCACCTCATTTGGAATACAGAAGAATATATCAACAGAATTATAATGTCTAGAGCTAGCTTTTCCAGATCCTTCTCCTTTTTACTGCATCTCTGATCTAGATATCCTTTGGAGATTTTCATTCAAAATAACCACAGTTTCTTTGAAAAGGGATTTTCGCTTATAAGCATGTGGTGGCATTAGACTGATAGATGAGTCTGAAAGAGCTGAGTGATGTGGTATTGTGAACAATGTAATAGTTCTTTAGGTATCGGAATTCAGTTGTTGCCAGAAACATTAAGATCTTCTTTACAGGTAGCTTGTTATCAAGGAAAGATAATTTTAATAATGGGGAATCCCTGCGCTCGGCATGTAGTGTAAATGGAAAAATTGATCAAAACATACAAAAAGCTCCCCAGACTTTGTGCTCCAGTGGCGCAATCGGTTAGCGCGCGGTACTTATAAAGCAGTATCTGATAAGCAATGCCGAGGTTGTGAGTTCAAGCCTCACCTGGAGCAACCTTTTGATTCGATCATATCTGTTTTCAAGACCTTTCTTAAACATTCTCTCTAGATTGCCAGCATTTAGAATACTCAAGAAAAAATGATCAGAAATATAAGGTCATCTGCTAGCTGTTCCAGATTCTCCTACACTTACTTATTCTATAAAGCAGATTTCCTCTGGAGAGTGGCATTCTAAAATTGCTGTGTTTTCTAATGAACTGGCAATTACCTTATAAGCACATGCGGCATTCAACTTTTGGGTGAGTCCAAAAGAGCTGAGGGTTGTGGGACACTGGACAATATATCAATGTTTTAGACATCAGCAGTCAGTTGTTGCAAGAAAGATTATGATCTTCATTGGAGGTAGGCTGTTATCCAGCACAAGAAATTTTACAAGTGGGGAAGGGGTTGAGTCATTTCAAGACACTTTTGGAAGAGGAATGCCGTATGTCTTGCATGCTCAAATTGGAACATCAACATTTCTATCTCTTTAGAACTATGAAGTCGCCACTGTGTGGATTATGTGAAATCTTGAATTATTGAAACAAAGAATTGCCAGATGTTCAAAACTGAAATAATTCTTGTTGGAAACTGGTCATTGTCGCTAGCTTAATGAGGTTCCACTTAACCTGGAGTAGGGTACTGTTGTGAGGTGAACTCTCTTTTTTCTATATTTGTGTATTATGTGATTATATGTGCTGAACTTGAGTTGATCTCTTTTTATCGACATTGCTTTGTTTTTTTAATCAGTTGATTCCATAAAAGTTCCAGTTATGGACTTTTCAACCTTTTCACCTTCTTCACCTTCTTCACCTTCTTCACCTTCTTCACCTTCTTCACCTAAGCCCCAGTGGCCTAATGGATAAGGCACTGGCCTCCTAAGCCAGGGATTGTGGGTTCAAGTCCCATCTGGGGTGGAAGATACTTTCTTTGCTGTCTCCTTTGTTATACCAGAGTAGACCTTGTTGAAAAGAAACTTCTATGCATTTGGCAATTCCCAAACCCTCAGCCAGTGCTTGAGGGTTCAAGACCCATGTCTGGAGGTTGCTGCTGTTTATTTCATTGAAGTGTCATTTAGGACAAAAAAGTCAATAACGTGAACAAAACTTCATGACATTATGAAATCCACTTGAAATATTTAACATTAATATGGATTTTACCTTCTACATCCCAGAATTGCCTTTGTACATTGCACACCCCTCTGGAAGTCAAAGGCATGAAGAAGACAATCTGTATATGACTGCCTATTTGGAAATTTGGTGTTCCTGCATTTTGAACATGCTCTCTGGTCTATCCTCTTCTTATTGTTGTTTCCATGGACCTACAACTTACGTTCATGGTTTATTGGCCTGTGTTTTGGACATATTGGCTTTCAAGTCTCAACTAGTTATTGAATTGTGGTTTTTATGATGTTAAAGTGTTGTCTATTCATATAGGCATTTATTTGGTAAAGACCATGAATGACTATGCAAGACCTGTGCCACTACTCTACCAGAAGCGGCATGGAGGATTTTCCCCTTCCTTTTCATTTAGGATACAGTTTCTTCTGTCTCAACTTGTACTTGGAACAGATGAGTTTCCAAGTTCCATATCTTTAACATTCTATCTATATCCACCTCACTTGGAATACAGAAGAATATATCAACAGAATTATAATGTCTAGAGCTAGCTTTTCCAGATCCTTCTCCTTTTTACTGCATCTCTGATCTAGATATCCTCTGGAGATTTTCATTCAAAATAACCACAGTTTCTTTGAAAAGGGATTTTCGCTTATAAGCATGTGGTGGCATTAGACTGATAGATGAGTCTGAAAGAGCTGAGTGATGTGGTATTGTGAACAATGTAATAGTTCTTTAGGTATCGGAATTCAGTTGTTGACAGAAACATTAAGATCTTCTTTACAGGTAGCTTGTTATCAAGGAAAGATAATTTTAATAATGGGGAATCCCTGCGCTCGGCATGTAGTGTAAATGGAAAAATTGATCAAAACATACAAAAAGCTCCACAGACTTTGTGCTCCAGTGGCGCAATCGGTTAGCGCGCGGTACTTATAAAGCAGTATCTGATAAGCAATGCCGAGGTTGTGAGTTCAAGTCTCACCTGGAGCAACCTTTTGATTCGATCATATCTGTTTTCAAGACCTTTCTTAAACATTCTCTCTAGATTGCTAGCATTTAGAATACTCAAGAAAAAATGATCAGAAATATAAGGTCATCTGCTAGCTGTTCCAGATTCTCCTACACTTACTTATTCTATAAAGCAGATTTCCTCTGGAGAGTGGCATTCTAAAATTGCTGTGTTTTCTAATGAACTGGCTATTACCTTATAAGCACATGCGGCATTCAACTTTTGGGTGAGTCCAAAAGAGCTGAGGGTTGTGGGACACTGGACAATATATCAATGTTTTAGACATCAGCAGTCAGTTGTTGCAAGAAAGATTATGATCTTCATTGGAGGTAGGCTGTTATCCAGCACAAGAAATTTTACAAGTGGGGAAGGGGTTGAGTCATTTCAAGACACTTTTGGAAGAGGAATGCCGTATGTCTTGCATGCTCAAATTGGAACATCAACATTTCTATCTCTTTAGCACTATGAAGTCGCCACTGTGTGGATTATGTGAAATATTGAATTATTGAAACAAAGAATTGCCAGATGTTCAAAACTGAAATAATTCTTGTTGGAAACTGGTCATTGTCGCTAGCTTAATGAGGTTCCACTTAACCTGGAGTAGGGTACTGTTGTGAGGTGAACTCTCTTTTTTCTATATTTGTGTATTATGTGATTATATGTGCTGAACTTGAGTTGATCTCTTTTTATCGACATTGCTTTGTTTTTTTAATCAGTTGATTCCATAAAAGTTCCAGTTATGGACTCTTCAACCTTTTCACCTTCTTCACCTAAGCCCCAGTGGCCTAATGGATAAGGCACTGGCCTCCTAAGCCAGGGATTGTGGGTTCAAGTCCCATCTGGGGTGGAAGATGCTTTCTTTGCTGTCTCCTTTGTTATACCAGAGTAGACCTTGTTGAAAAGAAACTTCTATGCATTTGGCAATTCCCAAACCCTCAGCCAGTGCTTGAGGGTTCAAGACCCATGTCTGGAGGTTGCTGCTGTTTATTTCATTGAAGTGTCATTTAGGACAAAAAAGTCAATAACGTGAACAAAACTTCATGACATTATGAAATCCAGTTGAAATATTTAACATTAATATGGATTTTACCTTCTACATCCCAGAATTGCCGTTGTACATTGCACACCCCTCTGGAAGTCAAAGGCATGAAGAAGACAATCTGTATATGACTGCCTATTTGGAAATTTGGTGTTCCTGCATTTTGAACATGCTCTCTGGTCTATCCTCTTCTTATTGTTGTTTCCATGGACCTACAACTTACGTTCATGGTTTATTGGCCTGTGTTTTGGACATATTGGCTTTCAAGTCTCAACTAGTTATTCAATTGTGGTTTTTATGATGTTAAAGTGTTGTCTATTCATATAGGCATTTATTTGGTAAAGACCATGAATGACTATGCAAGACCTGTGCCACTACTCTACCAGAAGCGGCATGGAGGATTTTCCCCTTCCTTTTCATTTAGGATACAGTTTCTTCTGTCTCAACTTGTACTTGGAACAGATGAGTTTCCAAGTTCCATATCTTTAACATTCTATCTATATCCACCTCATTTGGAATACAGAAGAATATATCAACAGAATTATAATGTCTAGAGCTAGCTTTTCCAGATCCTTCTCCTTTTTACTGCATCTCTGATCTAGATATCCTTTGGAGATTTTCATTCAAAATAACCACAGTTTCTTTGAAAAGGGATTTTCGCTTATAAGCATGTGGTGGCATTAGACTGATAGATGAGTCTGAAAGAGCTGAGTGATGTGGTATTGTGAACAATGTAATAGTTCTTTAGGTATCGGAATTCAGTTGTTGCCAGAAACATTAAGATCTTCTTTACAGGTAGCTTGTTATCAAGGAAAGATAATTTTAATAATGGGGAATCCCTGCGCTCGGCATGTAGTGTAAATGGAAAAATTGATCAAAACATACAAAAAGCTCCACAGACTTTGTGCTCCAGTGGCGCAATCGGTTAGCGCGCGGTACTTATAAAGCAGTATCTGATAAGCAATGCCGAGGTTGTGAGTTCAAGCCTCACCTGGAGCAACCTTTTGATTCGATCATATCTGTTTTCAAGACCTTTCTTAAACATTCTCTCTAGATTGCTAGCATTTAGAATACTCAAGAAAAAATGATCAGAAATATAAGGTCATCTGCTAGCTGTTCCAGATTCTCCTACACTTACTTATTCTATAAAGCAGATTTCCTCTGGAGAGTGGCATTCTAAAATTGCTGTGTTTTCTAATGAACTGGCTATTACCTTATAAGCACATGCGGCATTCAACTTTTGGGTGAGTCCAAAAGAGCTGAGGGTTGTGGGACACTGGACAATATAACAATGTTTTAGACATCAGCAGTCAGTTGTTGCAAGAAAGATTATGATCTTCATTGGAGGTAGGCTGTTATCCAGCACAAGAAATTTTACAAGTGGGGAAGGGGTTGAGTCATTTCAAGACACTTTTGGAAGAGGAATGCCGTATGTCTTGCATGCTCAAATTGGAACATCAACATTTCTATCTCTTTAGCACTATGAAGTCGCCACTGTGTGGATTATGTGAAATCTTGAATTATTGAAACAAAGAATTGCCAGATGTTCAAAACTGAAATAATTCTTGTTGGAAACTGATCATTGTCGCTAGCTTAATGAGGTTCCACTTAACCTGGAGTAGGGTACTGTTGTGAGGTGAACTCTCTTTTTTCTATATTTGTGTATTATGTGATTATATGTGCTGAACTTGAGTTGATCTCTTTTTATCGACATTGCTTTGTTTTTTTAATCAGTTGATTCCATAAAAGTTCCAGTTATGGACTCTTCAACCTTTTCACCTTCTTCACCTTCTTCAGCTAAGCCCCAGTGGCCTAATGGATAAGGCACTGGCCTCCTAAACCAGGAATTGTGGGATCAAGTCCCATCTGGGGTGAAAGATACTTTCTTTGCTGTCTCCTTTGTTATACCAGAGTAGACCTTGTTGAAAAGAAACTTCTATGCATTTGGCAATTCCCAAACCCTCAGCCAGTGCTTGAGGGTTCAAGACCCATGTCTGGAGGTTGCTGCTGTTTATTTCATTGAAGTGTCATTTAGGACAAAAAAGTCAATAACGTGAACAAAACTTCATGACATTATGAAATCCACTTGAAATATTTAACATTAATATGGATTTTACCTTCTACATCCCAGAATTGCCTTTGTACATTGCACACCCCTCTGGAAGTCAAAGGCATGAAGAAGACAATCTGTATATGACTGCCTATTTGGAAATTTGGTGTTCCTGCATTTTGAACATGCTCTCTGGTCTATCCTCTTCTTATTGTTGTTTCCATGGACCTACAACTTACGTTCATGGTTTGTTGGCCTGTGTTTTGGACATATTGGCTTTCAAGTCTCAACTAGTTATTGAATTGTGGTTTTTATGATGTTAAAGTGTTGTCTATTCATATAGGCATTTATTTGGTAAAGACCATGAATGACTATGCAAGACCTATGCCACTACTCTACCAGAAGCGGCATGGAGGATTTTCCCCTTCCTTTTCATTTAGGATACAGTTTCTTCTGTCTCAACTTGTACTTGGAACAGATGAGTTTCCAAGTTCCATATCTTTAACATTCTATCTATATCCACCTCACTTGGAATACAGAAGAATATATCAACAGAATTATAATGTCTAGAGCTAGCTTTTCCAGATCCTTCTCCTTTTTACTGCATCTCTGATCTAGATATCCTCTGGAGATTTTCATTCAAAATAACCACAGTTTCTTTGAAAAGGGATTTTCGCTTATAAGCATGTGGTGGCATTAGACTGATACATGAGTCTGAAAGAGCTGAGTGATGTGGTATTGTGAACAATGTAATAGTTCTTTAGGTATCGGAATTCAGTTGTTGACAGAAACATTAAGATCTTCTTTACAGGTAGCTTGTTATCAAGGAAAGATAATTTTAATAATGGGGAATCCCTGCGCTCGGCATGTAGTGTAAATGGAAAAATTGATCAAAACATACAAAAAGCTCCACAGACTTTGTGCTCCAGTGGCGCAATCGGTTAGCGCGCGGTACTTAAAAAGCAGTATCTGATAAGCAATGCTGAGGTTGTGAGTTCAAGCCTCACCTGGAGCAACCTTTTGATTCGATCATATCTGTTTTCAAGACCTTTCTTAAACATTCTCTCTAGATTGCCAGCATTTAGAATACTCAAGAAAAAATGATCAGAAATATAAGGTCATCTGCTAGCTGTTCCAGATTCTCCTACATTTACTTATTCTATAAAGCAGATTTCCTCTGGAGAGTGGCATTCTAAAATTGCTGTGTTTTCTAATGAACTGGCTATTACCTTATAAGCACATGCGGCATTCAACTTTTGGGTGAGTCCAAAAGAGCTGAGGGTTGTGGGACACTGGACAATATATCAGTGTTTTAGACATCAGCAGTCAGTTGTTGCAAGAAAGATTATGATCTTCATTGGAGGTAGGCTGTTATCCAGCACAAGAAATTTTACAAGTGGGGAAGGGGTTGAGTCATTTCAAGACACTTTTGGAAGAGGAATGCCGTATGTCTTGCATGCTCAAATTGGAACATCAACATTTCTATCTCTTTAGCACTATGAAGTCGCCACTGTGTGGATTATGTGAAATCTTGAATTATTGAAACAAAGAATTGCCAGATGTTCAAAACTGAAATAATTCTTGTTGGAAACTGGTCATTGTCGCTAGCTTAATGAGGTTCCACTTAACCTGGAGTAGGGTACTGTTGTGAGGTGAACTCTCTTTTTTCTATATTTGTGTATTATGTGATTATATGTGCTGAACTTGAGTTGATCTCTTTTTATCGACATTGCTTTGTTTTTTTAATCAGTTGATTCCATAAAAGTTCCAGTTATGGACTCTTCAACCTTTTCACCTTCTTCACCTAATCCCCAGTGGCCTAATGGATAAGGCACTGGCCTCCTAAGCCAGGGATTGTGGGTTCAAGTCCCATCTGGGGTGGAAGATCCTTTCTTTGCTGTCTCCTTTGTTATACCAGAGTAGACCTTGTTGAAAAGAAACTTCTATGCATTTGGCAATTCCCAAACCCTCAGCCAGTGCTTGAGGGTTCAAGACCCATGTCTGGAGGTTGCTGCTGTTTATTTCATTGAAGTGTCATTTAGGACAAAAAAGTCAATAACGTGAACAAAACTTCATGACATTATGAAATCCAGTTGAAATATTTAACATTAATATGGATTTTACCTTCTACATCCCAGAATTGCCGTTGTACATTGCACACCCCTCTGGAAGTCAAAGGCATGAAGAAGACAATCTGTATATGACTGCCTATTTGGAAATTTGGTGTTCCTGCATTTTGAACATGCTCTCTGGTCTATCCTCTTCTTATTGTTGTTTCCATGGACCTACAACTTACGTTCATGGTTTATTGGCCTGTGTTTTGGACATATTGGCTTTCAAGTCTCAACTAGTTATTCAATTGTGGTTTTTATGATGTTAAAGTGTTGTCTATTCATATAGGCATTTATTTGGTAAAGACCATGAATGACTATGCAAGACCTGTGCCACTACTCTACCAGAAGCGGCATGGAGGATTTTCCCCTTCCTTTTCATTTAGGATACAGTTTCTTCTGTCTCAACTTGTACTTGGAACAGATGAGTTTCCAAGTTCCATATCTTTAACATTCTATCTATATCCACCTCATTTGGAATACAGAAGAATATATCAACAGAATTATAATGTCTAGAGCTAGCTTTTCCAGATCCTTCTCCTTTTTACTGCATCTCTGATCTAGATATCCTTTGGAGATTTTCATTCAAAATAACCACAGTTTCTTTGAAAAGGGATTTTCGCTTATAAGCATGTGGTGGCATTAGACTGATAGATGAGTCTGAAAGAGCTGAGTGATGTGGTATTGTGAACAATGTAATAGTTCTTTAGGTATCGGAATTCAGTTGTTGCCAGAAACATTAAGATCTTCTTTACAGGTAGCTTGTTATCAAGGAAAGATAATTTTAATAATGGGGAATCCCTGCGCTCGGCATGTAGTGTAAATGGAAAAATTGATCAAAACATACAAAAAGCTCCACAGACTTTGTGCTCCAGTGGCGCAATCGGTTAGCGCGCGGTACTTATAAAGCAGTATCTGATAAGCAATGCCGAGGTTGTGAGTTCAAGCCTCACCTGGAGCAACCTTTTGATTCGATCATATCTGTTTTCAAGACCTTTCTTAAACATTCTCTCTAGATTGCTAGCATTTAGAATACTCAAGAAAAAATGATCAGAAATATAAGGTCATCTGCTAGCTGTTCCAGATTCTCCTACACTTACTTATTCTATAAAGCAGATTTCCTCTGGAGAGTGGCATTCTAAAATTGCTGTGTTTTCTAATGAACTGGCTATTACCTTATAAGCACATGCGGCATTCAACTTTTGGGTGAGTCCAAAAGAGCTGAGGGTTGTGGGACACTGGACAATATAACAATGTTTTAGACATCAGCAGTCAGTTGTTGCAAGAAAGATTATGATCTTCATTGGAGGTAGGCTGTTATCCAGCACAAGAAATTTTACAAGTGGGGAAGGGGTTGAGTCATTTCAAGACACTTTTGGAAGAGGAATGCCGTATGTCTTGCATGCTCAAATTGGAACATCAACATTTCTATCTCTTTAGCACTATGAAGTCGCCACTGTGTGGATTATGTGAAATCTTGAATTATTGAAACAAAGAATTGCCAGATGTTCAAAACTGAAATAATTCTTGTTGGAAACTGGTCATTGTCGCTAGCTTAATGAGGTTCCACTTAACCTGGAGTAGGGTACTGTTGTGAGGTGAACTCTCTTTTTTCTATATTTGTATTATGTGATTATATGTGCTGAACTTGAGTTGATCTCTTTTTATCGACATTGCTTTGTTTTTTTAATCAGTTGATTCCATAAAAGTTCCAGTTATGGACTCTTCAACCTTTTCACCTTCTTCACCTAAGACCCAGTGGCATAATGGATAAGGCACTGGCTTCCTAAGCCAGGGATTGTGGGTTCAAGTCCCATCTGGGGTAGAAGATACTTTCTTTGCTGTCTCCTTTGTTATACCAGAGTAGACCTTGTTGAAAAGAAACTTCTATGCATTTGGCAATTCCCAAACCCTCAGCCAGTGCTTGAGGGTTCAAGACCCATGTCTGGAGGTTGCTGCTGTTTATTTCATTGAAGTGTCATTTAGGACAAAAAAGTCAATAACGTGAACAAAACTTCATGACATTATGAAATCCACTTGAAATATTTAACATTAATATGGATTTTACCTTCTACATCCCAGAATTGCCTTTGTACATTGCACACCCCTCTGGAAGTCAAAGGCATGAAGAAGACAATCTGTATATGACTGCCTATTTGGAAATTTGGTGTTCCTGCATTTTGAACATGCTGTCTGGTCTATCCTCTTCTTATTGTTGTTTCCATGGACCTACAACTTACGTTCATGGTTTATTGGCCTGTGTTTTGGACATATTGGCTTTCAAGTCTCAACTAGTTATTGAATTGTGGTTTTTATGATGTTAAAGTGTTGTCTATTCATATAGGCATTTATTTGGTAAAGACCATGAATGACTATGCAAGACCTGTGCCACTACTCTACCAGAAGCGGCATGGAGGATTTTCCCCTTCCTTTTCATTTAGGATACAGTTTCTTCTGTCTCAACTTGTACTTGGAACAGATGAGTTTCCAAGTTCCATATCTTTAACATTCTATCTATATCCACCTCACTTGGAATACAGAAGAATATATCAACAGAATTATAATGTCTAGAGCTAGCTTTTCCAGATCCTTCTCCTTTTTACTGCATCTCTGATCTAGATATCCTCTGGAGATTTTCATTCAAAATAACCACAGTTTCTTTGAAAAGGGATTTTCGCTTATAAGCATGTGGTGGCATTAGACTGATAGATGAGTCTGAAAGAGCTGAGTGATGTGGTATTGTGAACAATGTAATAGTTCTTTAGGTATCGGAATTCAGTTGTTGCCAGAAACATTAAGATCTTCTTTACAGGTAGCTTGTTATCAAGGAAAGATAATTTTAATAATGGGGAATCCCTGCGCTCGGCATGTAGTGTAAATGGAAAAATTGATCAAAACATACAAAAAGCTCCACAGACTTCGTGCTCCAGTGGCGCAATCGGTTAGCGCGCGGTACTTATAAAGCAGTATCTGATATCTGATAAGCAATGCCGAGGTTGTGAGTTCAAGCCTCACCTGGAGCAACCTTTTGATTCGATCATATCTGTTTTCAAGACCTTTGTTAAACATTCTCTCTAGATTGCCAGCATTTAGAATACTCAAGAAAAAATGATCAGAAATATAAGGTCATCTGCTAGCTGTTCCAGATTCTCCTACACTTACTTATTCTATAAAGCAGATTTCCTCTGGAGAGTGGCATTCTAAAATTGCTGTGTTTTCTAATGAACTGGCTATTACCTTATAAGCACATGCGGCATTCAACTTTTGGGTGAGTCCAAAAGAGCTGAGGGTTGTGGGACACTGGACAATATATCAATGTTTTAGACATCAGCAGTCAGTTGTTGCAAGAAAGATTATGATCTTCATTGGAGGTAGGTTGTTATCCAGCACAAGAAATTTTACAAGTGGGGAAGTGGTTGAGTCATTTCAAGACACTTTTGGAAGAGGAATGCCGTATGTCTTGCATGCTCAAATTGGAACATCAACATTTCTATCTCTTTAGCACTATGAAGTCGCCACTGTGTGGATTATGTGAAATCTTGAATTATTGAAACAAAGAATTGCCAGATGTTCAAAACTGAAATAATTCTTGTTGGAAACTGGTCATTGTCGCTAGCTTAATGAGGTTCCACTTAACCTGGAGTAGGGTACTGTTGTGAGGTGAACTCTCTTTTTTCTATATTTGTGTATTATGTGATTATATGTGCTGAACTTGAGTTGATCTCTTTTTATCGACATTGCTTTGTTTTTTTAATCAGTTGATTCCATAAAAGTTCCAGTTATGGACTCTTCAACCTTTTCACCTTCTTCACCTAAGCCCCAGTGGCCTAATGGATAAGGCACTGACCTCCTAAGCCAGGGATTGTGGGTTCAAGTCCCATCTGGGGTGGAAGATACTTTCTTTGCTGTCTCCTTTGTTATACCAGAGTAGACCTTGTTGAAAAGAAACTTCTATGCATTTGGCAATTCCCAAACCCTCAGCCAGTGCTTGAGGGTTCAAGACCCATGTCTGGAGGTTGCTGCTGTTTATTTCATTGAAGTGTCATTTAGGACAAAAAAGTCAATAACGTGAACAAAACTTCATGACATTATGAAATCCACTTGAAATATTTAACATTAATATGGATTTTACCTTCTACATCCCAGAATTGCCTTTGTACATTGCACACCCCTCTGGAAGTCAAAGGCATGAAGAAGACAATCTGTATATGACTGCCTATTTGGAAATTTGGTGTTCCTGCATTTTAAACATGCTCTCTGGTCTATCCTCTTCTTATTGTTGTTTCCATGGACCTACAACTTACGTTCATGGTTTATTGGCCTGTGTTTTGGACATATTGGCTTTCAAGTCTCAACTAGTTATTGAATTGTGGTTTTTATGATGTTAAAGTGTTGTCTATTCATATAGGCATTTATTTGGTAAAGACCATGAATGACTATGCAAGACCTGTGCCACTACTCTACCAGAAGCGGCATGGAGGATTTTCCCCTTCCTTTTCATTTAGGATACAGTTTCTTCTGTCTCAACTTGTACTTGGAACAGATGAGTTTCCAAGTTCCATATCTTTAACATTCTATCTATATCCACCTCACTTGGAATACAGAAGAATATATCAACAGAATTATAATGTCTAGAGCTAGCTTTTCCAGATCCTTCTCCTTTTTACTGCATCTCTGATCTAGATATCCTTTGGAGATTTTCATTCAAAATAACCACAGTTTCTTTGAAAAGGGATTTTCGCTTATAAGCATGTGGTGGCATTAGACTGATAGATGAGTCTGAAAGAGCTGAGTGATGTGGTATTGTGAACAATGTAATAGTTCTTTAGGTATCGGAATTCAGTTGTTGCCAGAAACATTAAGATCTTCTTTACAGGTAGCTTGTTATCAAGGAAAGATAATTTTAATAATGGGGAATCCCTGCGCTCGGCATGTAGTGTAAATGGAAAAATTGATCAAAACATACAAAAAGCTCCACCGACTTTGTGCTCCAGTGGCGCAATCGGTTAGCGCGCGGTACTTATAAAGCAGTATCTGATAAGCAATGCCGAGGTTGTGAGTTCAAGCCTCACCTGGAGCAACCTTTTGATTTGATCATATCTGTTTTCAAGACCTTTCTTAAACATTCTCTCTAGATTGGCAGCATTTAGAATACTCAAGAAAAAATGATCAGAAATATAAGGTCATCTGCTAGCTGTTCCAGATTCTCCTACACTTACTTATTCTATAAAGCAGATTTCCTCTGGAGAGTGGCATTCTAAAATTGCTGTGTTTTCTAATGAACTGGCTATTACCTTATAAGCACATGCGGCATTCAACTTTTGGGTGAGTCCAAAAGAGCTGAGGGTTGTGGGACACTGGACAATATAACAATGTTTTAGACATCAGCAGTCAGTTGTTGCAAGAAAGATTATGATCTTCATTGGAGGTAGGCTGTTATCCAGCACAAGAAATTTTACAAGTGGGGAAGGGGTTGAGTCATTTCAAGACACTTTTGGAAGAGGAATGCCGTATGTCTTGCATGCTCAAATTGGAACATCAACATTTCTATCTCTTTAGCACTATGAAGTCGCCACTGTGTGGATTATGTGAAATCTTGAATTATTGAAACAAAGAATTGCCAGATGTTCAAAACTGAAATAATTCTTGTTGGAAACTGGTCATTGTCGCTAGCTTAATGAGGTTCCACTTAACCTGGAGTAGGGTACTGTTGTGAGGTGAACTCTCTTTTTTCTATATTTGTGTATTATGTGATTATATGTGCTGAACTTGAGTTGATCTCTTTTTATCGACATTGCTTTGTTTTTTTAATCAGTTGATTCCATAAAAGTTCCAGTTATGGACTCTTCAACCTTTTCAACTTCTTCACCTAAGCCCCAGTGGCCTAATGGATAAGGCACTGGCCTCCTAAGCCAGGGATTGTGGGTTCAAGTCCCATCTGGGGTGGAAGATACTTTCTTTGCTGTCTCCTTGTTATACCAGAGTAGACCTTGTTGAAAAGAAACTTCTATGCATTTGGCAATTCCCAAACCCTCAGCCAGTGCTTGAGGGTTCAAGACCCATGTCTGGAGGTTGCTGCTGTTTATTTCATTGAAGTGTCATTTAGGACAAAAAAGTCAATAACGTGAACAAAACTTCATGACATTATGAAATCCACTTGAAATATTTAACATTAATATGGATTTTACCTTCTACATCCCAGAATTGCCTTTGTACATTGCACACCCCTCTGGAAGTCAAAGGCATGAAGAAGACAATCTGTATATGACTGCCTATTTGGAAATTTGGTGTTCCTGCATTTCGAACATGCTCTCTGGTCTATCCTCTTCTTATTGTTGTTTCCATGGACCTACAACTTACGTTCATGGTTTATTGGCCTGTGTTTTGGACATATTGGCTTTCAAGTCTCAACTAGTTATTGAATTGTGGTTTTTATGATGTTAAAGTGTTGTCTATTCATATAGGCATTTATTTGGTAAAGACCATGAATGACTATGCAAGACCTGTGCCACTACTCTACCAGAAGCGGCATGGAGGATTTTCCCCTTCCTTTTCATTTAGGATACAGTTTCTTCTGTCTCAACTTGTACTTGGAACAGATGAGTTTCCAAGTTCCATATCTTTAACATTCTATCTATATCCACCTCATTTGGAATACAGAAGAATATATCAACAGAATTATAATGTCTAGAGCTAGCTTTTCCAGATCCTTCTCCTTTTTACTGCATCTCTGATCTAGATATCCTTTGGAGATTTTCATTCAAAATAACCACAGTTTCTTTGAAAAGGGATTTTCGCTTATAAGCATGTGGTGGCATTAGACTGATAGATGAGTCTGAAAGAGCTGAGTGATGTGGTATTGTGAACAATGTAATAGTTCTTTAGGTATCGGAATTCAGTTGTTGCCAGAAACATTAAGATCTTCTTTACAGGTAGCTTGTTATCAAGGAAAGATAATTTTAATAATGGGGAATCCCTGCGCTCGGCATGTAGTGTAAATGGAAAAATTGATCAAAACATACAAAAAGATCCACAGACTTCGTGCTCCAGTGGCGCAATCGGTTAGCGCGTGGTACTTATAAAGCAGTATCTGATAATCAATGCCGAGGTTGTGAGTTCAAGTCTCACCTGGAGCAACCTTTTGATTCGATCATATCTGTTTTCAAGACCTTTCTTAAACATTCTCTCTAGATTGCCAGCATTTAGAATACTCAAGAAAAAATGATCAGAAATATAAGGTCATCTGCTAGCTGTTCCAGATTCTCCTACACTTACTTATTCTATAAAGCAGATTTCCTCTGGAGAGTGGCATTCTAAAATTGCTGTGTTTTCTAATGAACTGGCTATTACCTTATAAGCACATGCGGCATTTAACTTTTGGGTGAGTCCAAAAGAGCTGAGGGTTGTGGGACACTGGACAATATATCAATGTTTTAGACATCAGCAGTCAGTTGTTGCAAGAAAGATTATGATCTTCATTGGAGGTAGGCTGTTATCCAGCACAAGAAATTTTACAAGTGGGGAAGGGGTTGAGTCATTTCAAGACACTTTTGGAAGAGGAATGCCGTATGTCTTGCATGCTCAAATTGGAACATCAACATTTCTATCTCTTTAGCACTATGAAGTCGCCACTGTGTGGATTATGTGAAATCTTGAATTATTGAAACAAAGAATTGCCAGATGTTCAAAACTGAAATAATTCTTGTTGGAAACTGGTCATTGTCGCTAGCTTAATGAGGTTCCACTTAACCTGGAGTAGGGTACTGTTGTGAGGTGAACTCTCTTTTTCTATATTTGTGTATTATGTGATTATATGTGCTGAACTTGAGTTGATCTCCTTTTATCGACATTGCTTTGTTTTTTTAATCAGTTGATTCCATAAAAGTTCCAGTTATGGACTCTTCAACCTTTTCACCTTCTTCACCTAAGCCCTAGTGGCCTAATGGATAAGGCACTGGCCTCCTAAGCCAGGGATTGTGGGTTCAAGTCCCATCTGGGGTGGAAGATACTTTCTTTGCTGTCTCCTTTGTTATACCAGAGTAGACCTTGTTGAAAAGAAACTTCTATGCATTTGGCAATTCCCAAACCCTCAGCCAGTGCTTGAGGGTTCAAGACCCATGTCTGGAGGTTGATGATGTTTATTTCATTGAAGTGTCATTTAGGACAAAAAAGTCAATAACGTGAACAAAACTTCATGACATTATGAAATCCACTTGAAATATTTAACATTAATATGGATTTTACCTTCTACATCCCAGAATTGCCTTTGTACATTGCACACCCCTCTGGAAGTCAAAGGCATGAAGAAGACAATCTGTATATGACTGCCTATTTGGAAATTTGGTGTTCCTGCATTTTAAACATGCTCTCTGGTCTATCCTCTTCTTATTGTTGTTTCCATGGACCTACAACTTACGTTCATGGTTTATTGGCCTGTGTTTTGGACATATTGGCTTTCAAGTCTCAACTAGTTATTGAATTGTGGTTTTTATGATGTTAAAGTGTTGTCTATTCATATAGGCATTTATTTGGTAAAGACCATGAATGACTATGCAAGACCTGTGCCACTACTCTACCAGAAGCGGCATGGAGGATTTTCCCCTTCCTTTTCATTTAGGATACAGTTTCTTCTGTCTCAACTTGTACTTGGAACAGATGAGTTTCCAAGTTCCATATCTTTAACATTCTATCTATATCCACCTCACTTGGAATACAGAAGAATATATCAACAGAATTATAATGTCTAGAGCTAGCTTTTCCAGATCCTTCTCCTTTTTACTGCATCTCTGATCTAGATATCCTTTGGAGATTTTCATTCAAAATAACCACAGTTTCTTTGAAAAGGGATTTTCGCTTATAAGCATGTGGTGGCATTAGACTGATAGATGAGTCTGAAAGAGCTGAGTGATGTGGTATTGTGAACAATGTAATAGTTCTTTAGGTATCGGAATTCAGTTGTTGCCAGAAACATTAAGATCTTCTTTACAGGTAGCTTGTTATCAAGGAAAGATAATTTTAATAATGGGGAATCCCTGCGCTCGGCATGTAGTGTAAATGTAAAAATTGATCAAAACATACAAAAAGCTCCACCGACTTTGTGCTCCAGTGGCGCAAACGGTTAGCGCGCGGTACTTATAAAGCAGTATCTGATAAGCAATGCCGAGGTTGTGAGTTCAAGCCTCACCTGGAGCAACCTTTTGATTCGATCATATCTGTTTTCAAGACCTTTCTTAAACATTCTCTCTAGATTGCCAGCATTTAGAATACTCAAGAAAAAATGATCAGAAATATAAGGTCATCTGCTAGCTGTTCCAGATTCTCCTACACTTACTTATTCTATAAAGCAGATTTCCTCTGGAGAGTGGCATTCTAAAATTGCTGTGTTTTCTAATGAACTGGCTATTACCTTAAAAGCACATGCGGCATTCAACTTTTGGGTGAGTCCAAAAGAGCTGAGGGTTGTGGGACACTGGACAATATAACAATGTTTTAGACATCAGCAGTCAGTTGTTGCAAGAAAGATTATGATCTTCATTGGAGGTAGGCTGTTATCCAGCACAAGAAATTTTACAAGTGGGGAAGGGGTTGAGTCATTTCAAGACACTTTTGGAAGAGGAATGCCGTATGTCTTGCATGCTCAAATTGGAACATCAACATTTCTATCTCTTTAGCACTATGAAGTCGCCACTGTGTGGATTATGTGAAATCTTGAATTATTGAAACAAAGAATTGCCAGATGTTCAAAATTGAAATAATTCTTGTTGGAAACTGGTCATTGTCGCTAGCTTAATAAGGTTCCACTTAACCTGGAGTAGGGTACTGTTGTGAGGTGAACTCTCTTTTTTCTATATTTGTGTATTATGTGATTATATGTGCTGAACTTGAGTTGATCACTTTTTATCGACATTGCTTTGTTTTTTTAATCAGTTGATTCCATAAAAGTTCAAGTTATGGACTCTTCCACCTTTTCACCTTCTTCACCTAAGCCCCAGTGGCCTAATGGATAAGGCCCTGGCCACCTAAGCCAGGCATTGTGGGTTCAAGTCCCATCTGGGGTGGAAGATACATTCTTTGCTGTCTCCTTTGTTATACCAGAGTAGACCTTGTTGAAAAGAAACTTCTATGCATTTGGCAATTCCCAAACCCTCAGCCAGTGCTTGAGGGTTCAAGACCCATGTCTGGAGGTTGCTGCTGTTTATTTCATTGAAGTGTCATTTAGGACAAAAAAGTCAATAACGTGAACAAAACTTCATGACATTATGAAATCCACTTGAAATATTTAACATTAATATGGATTTTACCTTCTACATCCCAGAATTGCCTTTGTACATTGCACACCCCTCTGGAAGTCAAAGGCATGAAGAAGACAATCTGTATATGACTGCCTATTTGGAAATTTGGTGTTCCTGCATTTTGAACATGCTTTCTGGTCTATCCGTTTCTTATTGTTGTTTCCATGGACCTACAACTTACGTTCATGGTTTATTGGCCTGTGTTTTGGACATATTGGCTTTCAAGTCTCAACTAGTTATTGAATTGTGGTTTTTATGATGTTAAAGTGTTGTCTATTCATATAGGCATTTATTTGGTAAAGACCATGAATGACTATGCAAGACCTGTGCCACTACTCTACCAGAAGCGGCATGGAGGATTTTCCCCTTCCTTTTCATTTAGGATACAGTTTCTTCTGTCTCAACTTGTACTTGGAACAGATGAGTTTCCAAGTTCCATATCTTTAACATTCTATCTATATTCACCTCACTTGGAATACAGAAGAATATATCAACAGAATTATAATGTCTAGAGCTAGCTTTTCCAGATCCTTCTCCTTTTTACTGCATCTCTGATCTAGATATCCTCTGGAGATTTTCCTTCAAAATAACCACAGTTTCTTTGAAAAGGGATTTTCGCTTATAAGCATGTGGTGGCATTAGACTGATAGATGAGTCTGAAAGAGCTGAGTGATGTGGTATTGTGAACAATGTAATAGTTCTTTAGGTATCGGAATTCAGTTGTTGCCAGAAACATTAAAGGGATAGTAATACTTCATTTTAACTTTATTTTATTTTGTAGGCATTAAAAAAACATGAAGAATGATATAAGTCTTATCTCTGAAACCTTTATGGTTTAAGAGATATTCACAAACAAAGTATCCCCCCCCTGTTCAACCAGATAAGAAGGGAGATGCCCAGGTAGACTGCAGAGAGGGACAATCTTCAATTAAGATAATGGAAAAAGCTGAAAAACTTTTCAAGGGGGGAAGGGCTTTCATTGTTTTCATACAAAGAAAATTGTCCCCTTCTGTTATCTGTACTGTCATACAACCTGATCCACATCTGAGAAGAGATGGCTTACACTAGGAAAAAGGGGCGGGGAGGGGAACTTTGCTTGTGAATATCTCATAAACCATAAAGGTTTGAGAGATAAGACTTATATCATTCTTCATGTTTTTTTAATGCCTACAAAATAAAATAAAGTTAAAACGAAGTGTTACTATACCTTTAAGATCTTCTTTACAGGTAGCTTGTTATCAAGGAAAGATAATTTTAATAATGGGGAATCCCTGCGCTCGGCATGTAGTGTAAATGGAAAAATTGATCAAAACATACAAAAAGCTCCACAGACTTTGTGCTCCAGTGGCGCAATCGGTTAGCGCGCGGTACTTATAAAGCAGTATCTGATAAGCAATGCCAAGGTTGTGAGTTCAAGCCTCACCTGGAGCAACCTCTTGATTCGATCATATCTGTTTTCAAGACCTTTCTTAAACATTCTCTCTAGATTGCCAGCATTTAGAATACTCAAGAAAAAATGATCAGAAATATAAGGTCATCTGCTAGCTGTTCCAGATTCTCCTACACTTACTTATTCTATAAAGCAGATTTCCTCTGGAGAGTGGCATTCTAAAATTGCTGTGTTTTCTAATGAACTGGCTATTACCTTATAAGCACATGCGGCATTCAACTTTTGGGTAAGTCCAAAAGAGCTGAGGGTTGTGGGACACTGGACAATATAACAATGGTTTAGACATCAGCAGTCAGTTGTTGCAAGAAAGATTATGATCTTCATTGGAGGTAGGCTGTTATCCAGCACAAGATATTTTACAAGTGGGGAAGGGGTTGAGTCATTTCAAGACACTTTTGGAAGAGGAATGCCGTATGTCTTGCATGCTCAAATTGGAACATCAACATTTCTATCTCTTTAGCACTACAAAGTCGCCACTGTGTGGATTATGTGAAATCTTGAATTATTGAAACAAAGAATTGCCAGATGTTCAAAACTGAAATAATTCTTGTTGGAAACTGGTCATTGTCGCTAGCTTAATAAGGTTCCACTTAACCTGGAGTAGGGTACTGTTGTGAGGTGAACTCTCTTTTTTCTATATTTGTGTATTATGTGATTATATGTGCTGAACTTGAGTTGATCACTTTTTATCGACATTGCTTTGTTTTTCTAATCAGTTGATTCCATAAAAGTTACAGTTATGGACTCTTCAACTTTTTCACCTTCTTCACTTAAGCCCCAGTGGCCTAATGGATAAGTCACTGGTCTCCTAAGCCAGAGATTGTGGTTTCAAGTCCCATCTGGGGTGGAAGATACTTTCTTTGCTGTCTCCTTTGTTATACCAGAGTAGACCTTGTTGAAAAGAAACTTCTATGCATTTGGCAATTCCCAAACCCTCAGCCAGTGCTTGAGGGTTCAAGACCCATGTTTGGAGGTTGCTGCTGTTTATTTAATTGAAGTGTCATTTAGGACAAAAAAGTCAATAACGTGAACAAAACTTCATGACATTATGAAATCCAGTTGAAATATTTAACATTAATATGGATTTTACCTTCTACATCCCAGAATTGCCTTTGTACATTGCACACCCCTCTGGAAGTCAAAGGCATGAAGAAGACAATCTGTATATGACTGCCTATTTGGAAATTTGGTGTTCCTGCATTTTGAACATGCTCTCTGGTCTATCCTCTTCTTATTGTTGTTTCCATGGACCTACAACTTACGTTCATGGTTTATTGGCCTGTGTTTTGGACATATTGGCTTTCAAGTCTCAACTAGTTATTGAATTGTGGTTTTTATGATGTTAAAGTGTTGTCTATTCATATAGGCATTTATTTGGTAAAGACCATGAATGACTATGCAAGACCTGTGCCACTACTCTACCAGAAGCGGCATGGAGGATTTTCCCCTTCCTTTTCATTTAGGATACAGTTTCTTCTGTCTCAACTTGTACTTGGAACAGATGAGTTTCCAAGTTCCATATCTTTAACATTCTATCTATATCCACCTCACATGGAATACAGAAGAATATATCAACAGAATTATAATGTCTAGCGCTAGCTTTTCCAGATCCTTCTCCTTTTTACTGCATCTCTGATCTAGATATCCTCTGGAGATTTTCATTCAAAATAACCACAGTTTATTTGAAAAGGGATTTTTGCTTATAAGCATGTGGTGGCATTAGACTGATAGATGAGTCTGAAAGAGCTGAGTGATGTGGTATTGTGAACAATGTAATAGTTCTTTAGGTATCGGAATTCAGTTGTTGACAGAAACATTAAGATCTTCTTTACAGGTAGCTTGTTATCAAGGAAAGATAATTTTAATAATGGGGAATCCCTGCGCTCGGCATGTAGTGTAAATGGAAAAATTGATCAAAACATACAAAAAGCTCAACATACTTTGTGCTCCAGTGGCGCAATCGGTTAGCGCACGGTACTTATAAAGCTGTATCTGATAAGCAATGCCGAGGTTGTGAGTTCAAGCCTCACCTGGAGCAACCTTTTGATTCGATCATATCTGTTTTCAAGACCTTTCTTAAACATTCTCTCTAGATTGCCAGCATTTAGAATACTCAAGAAAAAATGATCAGAAATATAAGGTCATCTGCAAGCTGTTCCAGATTCTCCTACACTTACTTATTCTATAAAGCAGATTTCCTCTGGAGAGTGGCATTCTAAAATTCCTGTGTTTTCTAATGAACTGGCTATTACCTTATAAGCACATGCGGCATTCAACTTTTGGGTGAGTCCAAAAGAGCTGAGGGTTGTGGGACACTGGACAATATATCAATGTTTTAGACATCAGCAGTCAGTTGTTGCAAGAAAGATTATGATCTTCATTGGAGGTAGGCTGTTATCCAGCACAAGAAATTTTACAAGTGGGGAAGGGGTTGAGTCATTTCAAGACACTTTTGGAAGAGGAATGCCGTATGTCTTGCATGCTCAAATTGGTACATCAACATTTCTATCTCTTTAGCACTATGAAGTCGCCACTGTGTGGATTATGTGAAATCTTGAATTATTGAAACAAAGAATTGCCAGATGTTCAAAACTGAAATAATTCTTGTTGGAAACTGGTCATTGTCGCTAGCTTAATGAGGTTCCACTTAACCTGGAGTAGGGTACTGTTGTGAGGTGAACTCTCTTTTTTCTATATTTGTGTATTATGTGATTATATGTGCTGAACTTGAGTTGATCTCTTTTTATCGACATTGCTTTGTTTTTTTAATCAGTTGATTCCATAAAAGTTCCAGTTATGGACTCTTCAACCTTTTCACCTTCTTCACCTAAGCCCCAGTGGCCTAATGGATAAGGCACTGGCCTCCTAAGCCAGGGATTGTGGGTTCAAGTCCCATCTGGGGTGGAAGATACTTTCTTTGCTGTCTCCTTTGTTATACCAGAGTAGACCTTGTTGAAAAGAAACTTCTATGCATTTGGCAATTCCCAAACCCTCAGCCAGTGCTTGAGGGTTCAAGACCCATGTCTGGAGGTTGCTGCTGTTTATTTCATTGAAGTGTCATTTAGGACAAAAAAGTCAATAACGTGAACAAAACTTCATGACATTATGAAATCCACTTGAAATATTTAACATTAATATGGATTTTACCTTCTACATCCCAGAATTGCCTTTGTACATTGCACACCCCTCTGGAAGTCAAAGGCATGAAGAAGACAATCTGTATATGACTGCCTATTTGGAAATTTGGTGTTCCTGCATTTTGAACATGCTCTCTGGTCTATCCTCTTCTTATTGTTGTTTCCATGGACCTACAACTTACGTTCATGGTTTATTGGCCTGTGTTTTGGACATATTGGCTTTCAAGTCTCAACTAGTTATTGAATTGTGGTTTTTATGATGTTAAAGTGTTGTCTATTCATATAGGCATTTATTTGGTAAAGACCATGAATGACTATGCAAGACCTGTGCCACTACTCTACCAGAAGCGGCATGGAGGATTTTCCCCTTCCTTTTCATTTAGGATACAGTTTCTTCTGTCTCAACTTGTACTTGGAACAGATGAGTTTCCAAGTTCAATATCTTTAACATTCTATCTATATCTACCTCACTTGGAATACAGAAGAATATATCAACAGAATTATAATGTCTAGAGCTAGCTTTTCCAGATCCTTCTCCTTTTTACTGCATCTCTGATCTAGATATCCTCTGGAGATTTTCATTCAAAATAACCACAGTTTCTTTGAAAAGGGATTTTCGCTTATAAGCATGTGGTGGCATTAGACTGATAGATGAGTCTGAAAGAGCTGAGTGATGTGGTATTGTGAACAATGTAATAGTTCTTTAGGTATCGGAATTCAGTTGTTGACAGAAACATTAAGATCTTCCTTACAGGTAGCTTGTTATCAAGGAAAGATAATTTTAATAATGGGGAATCCCTGCGCTCGGCATGTAGTGTAAATGGAAAAATTGATCAAAACATACAAAAAGCTCCACAGCCTTTGTGCTCCAGTGGCGCAATCGGTTAGCGCGCGGTACTTATAAAGCAGTATCTGATAAGCAATGCCGAGGTTGTGAGTTCAAGCCTCACCTGGAGCAACCTTTTGATTCGATCATATCTGTTTTCAAGACCTTTCTTAAACATTCTCTCTAGATTGCCAGCATTAAGAATACTCAAGAAAAAATTATCAGAAATATAAGGTCATCTGCTAGCTGTTCCAGATTCTCCTACACTTACTTATTCTATAAAGCAGATTTCCTCTGGAGAGTGGCATTCTAAAATTCCTGTGTTTTCTAATGAACTGGCTATTACCTTATAAGCACATGCGGCATTCAACTTTTGGGTGAGTCCAAAAGAGCTGAGGGTTGTGGGACACTGGACAATATATCAGTGTTTTAGACATCAGCAGTCAGTTGTTGCAAGAAAGATTATGATCTTCATTGGAGGTAGGCTGTTATCCAGCACAAGAAATTTTACA
Source organism: Rhinophrynus dorsalis (assembly GCA_037306005.1). Taxonomy (NCBI): domain Eukaryota; kingdom Metazoa; phylum Chordata; class Amphibia; order Anura; family Rhinophrynidae; genus Rhinophrynus; species Rhinophrynus dorsalis. The sequence continues at coordinate 541,021,011 of CM074721.1, read as the reverse complement.
AGTGGGGAAGGGGTTGAGTCATTTCAAGACACTTTTGGAAGAGGAATGCCGTATGTCTTGCATGCTCAAATTGGAACATCAACATTTCTATCTCTTTAGCACTATGAAGTCGCCACTTTGTGGATTATGTGAAATCTTGAATTATTGAAACAAAGAATTGCCAGATGTTCAAAACTGAAATAATTCTTGTTGGAAACTGGTCATTGTCGCTAGCTTAATGAGGTTCCACTTAACCTGGAGTAGGGTACTGTTGTGAGGTGAACTCTCTTTTTTCTATATTTGTGTATTATGTGATTATATGTGCTGAACTTGAGTTGATCTCTTTTTATCGACATTGCTTTGTTTTTTTAATCAGTTGATTCCATAAAAGTTCCAGTTATGGACTCTTCAACCTTTTCACCTTCTTCACCTAAGCCCCAGTGGCCTAATGGATAAGGCACTGGCCTCCTAAGCCAGGAATTGTGGGTTCAAGTCCCATCTGGGGTGGAAGATACTTTCTTTGCTGTCTCCTTTGTTATACCAGAGTAGACCTTGTTGAAAAGAAACTTCTATGCATTTGGCAATTCCCAAACCCTCAGCCAGTGCTTGAGGGTTCAAGACCCATGTCTGGAGGTTGCTGCTGTTTATTTCATTGAAGTGTCATTTAGGACAAAAAAGTCAATAACGTGAACAAAACTTCATGACATTATGAAATCCACTTGAAATATTTAACATTAATATGGATTTTACCTTCTACATCCCAGAATTGCCTTTGTACATTGCACACCCCTCTGGAAGTCAAAGGCATGAAGAAGACAATCTGTATATGACTGCCTATTTGGAAATTTGGTGTTCCTGCATTTTGAACATGCTCTCTGGTCTATCCTCTTCTTATTGTTGTTTCCATGGACCTACAACTTACGTTCATGGTTTATTGGCCTGTGTTTTGGACATATTGGCTTTCAAGACTCAACTAGTTATTGAATTGTGGTTTTTATGATGTTAAAGTGTTGTCTATTCATATAGGCATTTATTTGGTAAAGACCATGAATGACAATGCAAGACCTGTGCCACTACTCTACCAGAAGCGGCACGGAGGATTTTCCCCTTCCTTTTCATTTAGGATACAGTTTCTTCTGTCTCAACTTGTACTTGGAACAGATGAGTTTCCAAGTTCCATATCTTTAACATTCTATCTATATCCACCTCACTTGGAATACAGAAGAATATATCAACAGAATTATAATGTCTAGAGCTAGCTTTTCCAGATCCTTCTCCTTTTTACTGCATCTCTGATCTAGATATCCTCTGGAGATTTTCATTCAAAATAACCACAGTTTCTTTGAAAAGGGATTTTCGCTTATAAGCATGTGGTGGCATTAGACTGATAGATGAGTCTGAAAGAGCTGAGTGATGTGGTATTGTGAATAATGTAATAGTTCTTTAGGTATCGGAATTCAGTTGTTGACAGAAACATTAAGATCTTCTTTACAGGTAGCTTGTTATCAAGGAAAGATAATTTTAATAATGGGGAATCCCTGCGCTCGGCATGTAGTGTAAATGGAAAAATTGATCAAAACATACAAAAAGCTCTACAGACTTTGTGCTCCAGTGGCGCAATCGGTTAGCGCGCGGTACTTATAAAGCAGTATCTGATAAGCAATGCCGAGGTTGTGAGTTCAAGCCTCACCTGGAGCAACCTTTTGATTCGATCATATCTGTTTTCAAGACCTTTCTTAAACATTCTCTCTAGATTGCCAGCATTTAGAATACTCAAGAAAAAATGATCAGAAATATAAGGTCATCTGCTAGCTGTTCCAGATTCTACTAAACTTACTTATTCTATAAAGCAGATTTCCTCTGGAGAGTGGCATTCTAAAATTGCTGTGTTTTCTAATGAACTGGCTATTACCTTATAAGCACATGCGGCATTCAACTTTTGGGTGAGTCCAAAAGAGCTGAGGGTTGTGGGACACTGGACAATATATCAGTGTTTTAGACATCAGCAGTCAGTTGTTGCAAGAAAGATTATGATCTTCATTGGAGGTAGGCTGTTATCCAGCACAAGAAATTTTACAAGTGGGGAAGGGGTTGAGTCATTTCAAGACACTTTTGGAAGAGGAATGCCGTATGTCTTGCATGCTCAAATTGGAACATCAACATTTCTATCTCTTTAGCACTATGAAGTCGCCACTGTGTGGATTATGTGAAATCTTGAATTATTGAAACAAAGAATTGCCAGATGTTCAAAACTGAAATAATTCTTGTTGGAAACTGGTCATTGTCGCTAGCTTAATGAGTTTCCACTTAACCTGGAGTAGGGTACTGTTGTGAGGTGAACTCTCTTTTTTCTATATTTGTGTATTATGTGATTATATGTGCTGAACTTGAGTTGATCTCTTTTTATCGACATTGCTTTGTTTTTTTAATCAGTTGATTCCATAAAAGTTCCAGTTATGGACTCTTCAACCTTTTCACCTTCTTCACCTAAGCCCCAGTGGCCTAATGGATAAGGCACTGGCCTCCTAAGCCAGGGATTGTGGGTTCAAGTCCCATCTGGGGTGGAAGATACTTTCTTTGCTGTCTCCTTTGTTATACCAGAGTAGACCTTGTTGAAAAGAAACTTCTATGCATTTGGCAATTCCCAAACCCTCAGCCAGTGCTTGAGGGTTCAAGACCCATGTCTGGAGGTTGCTGCTGTTTATTTCATTGAAGTGTCATTTAGGACAAAAAAGTCAATAACGTGAACAAAACTTCATGACATTATGAAATCCACTTGAAATATTTAACATTAATATGGATTTTACCTTCTACATCCCAGAATTGCCTTTGTACATTGCACACCCCTCTGGAAGTCAAAGGCATGAAGAAGACAATCTGTATATGACTGCCTATTTGGAAATTTGGTGTTCCTGCATTTTGAACATGCTCTCTGGTCTATCCTCTTCTTATTGTTGTTTCCATGGACCTACAACTTACGTTCATGGTTTATTGGCCTGTGTTTTGGACATATTGGCTTTCAAGACTCAACTAGTTATTGAATTGTGGTTTTTATGATGTTAAAGTGTTGTCTATTCATATAGGCATTTATTTGGTAAAGACCATGAATGACTATGCAAGACCTGTGCCACTACTCTCCCAGAAGCGGCATGGAGGATTTTCCCCTTCCTTTTCATTTAGGATACAGTTTCTTCTGTCTCAACTTGTACTTGGAACAGATGAGTTTCCAAGTTCCATATCTTTAACATTCTATCTATATCCACCTCACTTGGAATACAGAAGAATATATCAACAGAATTATAATGTCTAGAGCTAGCTTTTCCAGATCCTTCTCCTTTTTACTGCATCTCTGATCTAGATATCCTCTGGAGATTTTCATTCAAAATAACCACAGTTTCTTTGAAAAGGGATTTTCGCTTATAAGCATGTGGTGGCATTAGACTGATAGATGAGTCTGAAAGAGCTGAGTGATGTGGTATTGTGAACAATGTAATAGTTCTTTAGGTATCGGAATTCAGTTGTTGACAGAAACATTAAGATCTTCTTTACAGGTAGCTTGTTATCAAGGAAAGATAATTTTAATAATGGGGAATCCCTGCGCTCGGCATGTAGTGTAAATGGAAAAATTGATCAAAACATACAAAAAGCTCCACAGACTTTGTGCTCCAGTGGCGCAATCGGTTAGCGCGCGGTACTTATAAAGCAGTATCTGATAAGCAATGCCGAGGTTGTGAGTTCAGCCTCACCTGGAGCAACCTTTTGATTCGATCATATCTGTTTTCAAGACCTTTCTTAAACATTCTCTCTAGATTGCCAGCATTTAGAATACTCAAGAAAAAATGATCAGAAATATAAGGTCATCTGCTAGCTGTTCCAGATTCTCCTACACTTACTTATTCTATAAAGCAGATTTCCTCTGGAGAGTGGCATTCTAAAATTGCTGTGTTTTCTAATGAACTGGCTATTACCTTATAAGCACATGCGGCATTCAACTTTTGGGTGAGTCCAAAAGAGCTGAGGGTTGTGGGACACTGGACAATATATCAGTGTTTTAGACATCAGCAGTCAGTTGTTGCAAGAAAGATTATGATCTTCATTGGAGGTAGGCTGTTATCCAGCACAAGAAATTTTACAAGTGGGGAAGGGGTTGAGTCATTTCAAGACACTTTTGGAAGAGGAATGCCGTATGTCTTGCATGCTCAAATTGGAACATCAACATTTGTATCTCTTTAGCACTATGAAGTCGCCACTGTGTGGATTGTGTGAAATCTTGAATTATTGAAACAAAGAATTGCCAGATGTTCAAAACTGAAATAATTCTTGTTGGAAACTGGTCATTGTCGCTAGCTTAATGAGGTTCCACTTAACCTGGAGTAGGGTACTGTTGTGAGGTGAACTCTCTTTTTTCTATATTTGTGTATTATGTGATTATATGTGCTGAACTTGAGTTGATCTCTTTTTATCGACATTGCTTTGTTTTTTTAATCAGTTGATTCCATAAAAGTTCCAGTTATGGACTCTTCAACCTTTTCACCTTCTTCACCTAAGCCCCAGTGGCCTAATGGATAAGGCACTGGCCTCCTAAGCCAGGGATTGTGGGTTCAAGTCCCATCTGGGGTGGAAGATACTTTCTTTGCTGTCTCCTTTGTTATACCAGAGTAGATCTTGTTGAAAAGAAACTTCTATGCATTTGGCAATTCCCAAACCCTCAGCCAGTGCTTGAGGGTTCAAGACCCATGTCTGGAGGTTGCTGCTGTTTATTTCATTGAAGTGTCATTTAGGACAAAAAAGTCAATAACGTGAACAAAACTTCATGACATTATGAAATCCACTTGAAATATTTAACATTAATATGGATTTTACCTTCTACATCCCAGAATTGCCTTTGTACATTGCACACCCCTCTGGAAGTCAAAGGCATGAAGAAGACAATCTGTATATGACTGCCTATTTGGAAATTTGGTGTTCCTGCATTTTGAACATGCTCTCTGGTCTATCCTCTTCTTCTTGCTGTTTCCATGGACCTACAACTTACGTTCATGGTTTATTGGCCTGTGTTTTGGACATATTGGCTTTCAAGTCTCAACTAGTTATTGAATTGTGGTTTTTATGATGTTAAAGTGTTGTCTATTCATATAGGCATTTATTTGGTAAAGACCATGAATGACTATGCAAGACCTGTTCCACTACTCTACCAGAAGCGGCATGGAGGATTTTCCCCTTCCTTTTCATTCAGGATACAGTTTCTTCTGTCTCAACTTGTACTTGGAACAGATGAGTTTCCAAGTTCCATATCTTTAACATTCTATCTATATCCACCTCACTTGGAATACAGAAGAATATATCAACAGAATTATAATGTCTAGAGCTAGCTTTTCCAGATCCTTCTCCTTTTTACTGCATCTCTGATCTAGATATCCTTTGGAGATTTTCATTCAAAATAACCACAGTTTCTTTGAAAAGGGATTTTCGCTTATAAGCATGTGGTGGCATTAGACTGATAGATGAGTCTGAAAGAGCTGAGTGATGTGGTATTGTGAACAATGTAATAGTTCTTTACGTATCGGAATTCAGTTGTTGCCAGAAACATTAAGATCTTCTTTACAGGTAGCTTGTTATCAAGGAAAGATAATTTTAATAATGGGGAATCCCTGCGCTCGGCATGTAGTGTAAATGGAAAAATTGATCAAAACGTACAAAAAGCTCCACTGACTTTGTGCTCCAGTGGCGCAATCGGTTAGCGCGCGGTACTTATAAAGCAGTATCTGATAAGCAATGCCGAGGTTGTGAGTTCAAGCCTCACCTGGAGCAACCTTTTGATTCGATCATATCTGTTTTCAAGACCTTTCTTAAACATTCTCTCTAGATTGCCAGCATTTAGAATACTCAAGAAAAAATGATCAGAAATATAAGGTCATCTGCTAGCTGTTCCAGATTCTCCTACACTTACTTATTCTATAAAGCAGATTTCCTCTGGAGAGTGGCATTCTAAAATTGCTGTGTTTTCTAATGAACTGGCTATTACCTTATAAGCACATGCGGCATTCAACTTTTGGGTGAGTCCAAAAGTGCTGAGGGTTGTGGGACACTGGACAATATATCAATGTTTTAGACATCAGCAGTCAGTTGTTGCAAGAAAGATTATGATCTTCATTGGAGGTAGGCTGTTATCCAGCACAAGAAATTTTACAAGTGGGGAAGGGGTTGAGTCATTTCAAGACACTTTTGGAAGAGGAATGCCGTATGTCTTGCATGCTCAAATTGGAACATCAACATTTCTATCTCTTTAGCACTATGAAGTCGCCACTGTGTGGATTATGTGAAATCTTGAATTATTGAAACAAAGAATTGCCAGATGTTCAAAACTGAAATAATTCTTGTTGGAAACTGGTCATTGTCGCTAGCTTAATGAGGTTCCACTTAACCTGGAGTAGGGTACTGTTGTGAGGTGAACTCTCTTTTTTCTATATTTGTGTATTATGTGATTATATGTGCTGAACTTGAGTTGATCTCTTTTTATCGACATTGCTTTGTTTTTTTAATCAGTTGATTCCATAAAAGTTCCAGTTATGGACTCTTCAACCTTTTCACCTTCTTCACCTAAGCCCCAGTGGCCTAATGGATAAGGCACTGGCCTCCTAAGCCAGGGATTGTGGTTTCAAGTCCCATCTGGGGTGGAAGATACTTTCTTTGCTGTCTCCTTTGTTATACCAGAGTAGACCTTGTTGAAAAGAAACTTCTATGCATTTGGCAATTCCCAAACCCTCAGCCAGTGCTTGAGGGTTCAAGACCCATGTCTGGAGGTTGCTGCTGTTTATTTCATTGAAGTGTCATTTAGGACAAAAAAGTCAATAACGTGAACAAAACTTCATGACATTATGAAATCCACTTGAAATATTTAACATTAATATGTATTTTACCTTCTACATCCCAGAATTGCCTTTGTACATTGCACACCCCTCTGGAAGTCAAAGGCATGAAGAAGACAATCTGTATATGACTGCCTATTTGGAAATTTGGTGTTCCTGCATTTTGAACATGCTCTCTGGTCTATCCTCTTCTTATTGTTGTTTCCATGGACCTACAACTTACGTTCATGGTTTATTGGCCTGTGTTTTGGACATATTGGCTTTCAAGTCTCAACTAGTTATTGAATTGTGGTTTTTATGATGTTAAAGTGTTGTCTATTCATATAGGCATTTATTTGGTAAAGACCATGAATGACTATGCAAGACCTGTGCCACTACTCTACCAGAAGCGGCATGGAGGATTTTCCCCTTCCTTTTCATTTAGGATACAGTTTCTTCTGTCTCAACTTGTACTTGGAACAGATGAGTTTCCAAGTTCCATATCTTTAACATTCTATCTATATCCACCTCACTTGGAATACAGAAGAATATATCAACAGAATTATAATGTCTAGAGCTAGCTTTTCCAGATCCTTCTCCTTTTTACTGCATCTCTGATCTAGATATCCTCTGGAGATTTTCATTCAAAATAACCACAGTTTCTTTGAAAAGGGATTTTCGCTTATAAGCATGTGGTGCCATTAGACTGATAGATGAGTCTGAAAGAGCTGAGTGATGTGGTATTGTGAACAATGTAATAGTTCTTTAGGTATCGGAATTCAGTTGTTGCCAGAAACATGAAGATCTTCTTTACAGGTAGCTTGTTATCAAGGAAAGATAATTTTAATAATGGGGAATCCCTGCGCTCGGCATGTAGTGTAAATGGAAAAATTGATCAAAACATACAAAAAGCTCCACAGGCTTTGTGCTCCTGTGGGGCAATCGGTTAGCGCGCGGTACTTATAAAGCAGTATCTGATAAGCAATGCCGAGGTTGTGAGTTCAAGCCTCACCTGGAGCAACCTTTTGATTCGATCATATCTGTTTTCAAGACCTTTCTTAAACATTCTCTCTAGATTGCCAGCATTTAGAATACTCAAGAAAAAATGATCAGAAATATAAGGTCATCTGCTAGCTGTTCCAGATTCTCCTA